>JALPCE010000022.1:0-147053 GCA_026538705.1 Aureobasidium sp. GC_Fusr_1
ACTTTTTTTACTTTGTATATTCCTTTTGCAACAGCTTTGCAATGGTGGTGAGCTGGATATTGCTCGTGCCCTCGTAAATGGCGCCAATCTTGCTGTCTCGCCAGTACTTTTCCGCCAATCCCTCCCTCACAAAACCCATACCGCCCATCCACTCTATCGCCTGTCCGGACACTTTGCCAGCAACTTGGGAAGCGTATAATTTAGCCATGGCGGCATCCATGACAAAGTCCTCGCCCGCTTCCTTTTTGCGCGCGGCATTGTAGACCATGGCGCGTGCGGCGCAGATTTCCGTCCACGCTTGCGCGAGTTGGTGCTGCATACCCTGGAACTCGCCGACGAGGGTGCCAAACTGCTTTCTGTCGTTCCAGACGTACGAGGCGGCGTTGGAAAAGGCACCCATGGCCAGACCGGTCATTTGCGCGGCGATGCCGATGCGACCTTCGTTGAGAATGCCAATGGCGTATTTGTAGCCTTGTCCCTCTTCACCCAGCAAGTTTCCCTTGGGTATGTCGCAGTCGTCAAAGTTGACGACGCAGGTCGACGAGGCTTTGATGCCGAGTTTCTTTTCCTTTTTGGCGATGCTGAAGCCGGGAGTGTCCTTGTCGACGATGAAGGCTGTGATGCCCTTGTAGCCCTTTGAGGGGTCGAGGTTGGCAAAGACGATGAAGAAGCCTGCTTCTAGAGAGTTTGTGATCCACATTTTGGAGCCGTTGATGCGGTAGCCGTCGGCCGTCTTTTCGGCACGGGTCTTGAGGGCGAAGGCGTCGGAGCCAGAGACGGGTTCGGAGAGACAAAAGGAGCCTGTTGAGCATATGAGCTCGTGAAGAGGTTGTAGGTAAAGGTAACTCAAGACTTACCGACAGTGTTGGTGGCCAACTGAGGCAGCCACTTGCGCTTGCTCTCATTGGTACCATACTTGAGCAACGTAGTGTTGACCAAAGTATTATGCACGTCAACCATGACACTAACACTTGGATCCACTCTCGCCAACTCTTCGATACCGACAATAGCAGCGGTAAAGTTCATGCCGGCGCCACCAAACTCTTCGGGAATCTCGATGCCCATGAGGCCCTGCTCAAAGCACTGCTCGATGATGTCTTGGTCCATCTTTTCATTCTCGTCCATGCTGCGGACTTTGGGCAGGATGACATCGTTGGCAAACTTGGACACGGACTCGGCCATCATGACTTCGGTCTCGGACATGTGCGAGATGGGGGTTGGGATGGCGCCGGTGAGGTCGTAGGGCTCGCCGGTTGTTGTTTGCCTGCGAGGCTGCGAGGACGAGAGACTTCGCCAACTGGTTTGCTGTCAGTGTGTGTCATGACTGGTATCTCTGACCATGTACATACCATGGTCTCGAGACGACTCGCTGGCGGAGCGGTGACTGGAGGGTGGAAGGGCGGATGAAGGGGCGGATGCTCCTTGCTACTGAAGCCATGATGTGTGCTGTATGGATGCAAGACAAGTCTGGGAGGAGGCGGAGGCGGACAGCAGAAGATCAGAAAGATGTTGCGTCTACATGATGGTCGGCACTCGGAAGATGTGATGCAGGGAGCAATGGAAGCCGCCGAATCACATGCGTAGAAGCAGAACCGAGGCAACAGAAAGTCTGGGGTCTCCGCGCCCTGCCGCCACTGTCGCCCTATCGTTCTCGGTGCGACCAGAGTCTATTCCTTGTTACTTTTTGTACACACTCAATGTTGATACTGCATATCTACTATCTCGACCGAGCATCGGCTTAACTCACTGACCTGGCATGTTTGACAGACTTGTAACTCTTGTCGTTGTAGATATGGAAGTTGGATATATTAGACATATCCTCTAGCCGTATTACTACAAGACTTTGGAGACGAACTCATCCACTACAAGACTTGCATTGCACTTTGTCCTATCGAGACCGCGATTTGTATCTCTCTTGTCCAGGGGACGTCTTTTCTGTCCAATTTCCTGTGGTTCAAGCTCCACAAGGTAGGAGAATCTATCGTCCTTGAATTTGTACCAAGCCGTCAGATCCATATCCTCACCGAGTCTCGGACCTTCAACTTTCTCGATTCGCTCGGCCGTCCGGTTTGGATGTGTCGTTGACCATCCCTTCCGACAATTTGGGATAAGACAGATACCAAGCAGTATCTCAATGGTCTATAGGCTCGGCTTGAACCCAATGACCTGGCTGCCCGAAGATGTTGCCAGGGAGACTCGCTTCAGTCTATCCAGCCACTCATCAAGACATTGGCAGCTCCCTTAGTTTGGTCTAAACTTATTCTTCTTCATCTTCATAGCCTCCACCTTTTTCCTATCCTCCTCAAAGCCTTTAAGCAACTCATTAGCCTTTTCCTTGCGCTTCTCGCGCATCTGGAAACGGTAAAAGTCTTCTTTGCCCTTTTGCTTTTCCTTTTGCTTTTCCGCCTTTTCTTGCGCTTCTTCTTGGCGGGCAGGTCCCATGCGGCCGCCGCGTGTGACGGTGACGAAACCGTCTTCGTCGGGTTCGGCGCGTTGGCGGGCGAGTGCGCGCGCGCGAGAGGCTTCTTGGTCGGCAAAGGCTGTCATGTATGCGTCGACGGAGGTCTGGAGGACGGCGGTGGAGGGGAAGCGGAGGGCGTGATGGCTTAGATATCCTGGAATCGCACATGTCAGCTTGAGAAGCAGAAGAAGAAGAAGCAGAAGAGTAACACTCACTCGCAGCACCCAAAGCAGGCACCTTGTCACTCATCCCATCGTTACCCCAAACAATCTCTTTGCCAGCCTTGATGACCTTCTTCACCTCCTTCAACCCCATCTCCGCAGCAGCAGCATCCACAAACACAACCACACACGTATTCCCACTCCTTCCCACACTTCTATCCCACGTCTCCGGCAACTCGACCTTGTTCGCCTCTACACCATCACCACCTCTCTTCCTCTTCTTCCCGCTTTTACTCGTCACCGGCGCTGTGATTTTTCTGCCCGTCCTCGCTCCTTCGAATTCTACTCTTTCCACGCGTGCACCGTTTCCGTGCGCGGCGAATAGATGGCGTAAATGGGGTTCTGTGGCGTCGATGGGGAGGTTGACGATGAAGAGTTCGCGGGGCGTCGTGTCGGTGGTTATCTTGGGCGCGTTGGGTCGTAGGTAGAGGTAATGTTTTGTCGCTACGGGGAAAGCGGCGGTCGGTGGGATGGACAGAGGTAGGATGGTGTAGTCGTTTACGCTCGCCGGTATGCGGCTGCTGCTATGTGAAGGCGCCATTGTTTGTCGAGTTTTTTGTGGTTGAGAGATGTGCTGTGGTGTTTTGCGACAGGATTGACAATTTTCTTGAAAGTCTCGGGGGGTCTGCGCTTTCGTCTTTTTTGCGGAGGAAGTTCCGCGGTCGTCACCCACGTCGCAAAGCCACCCTGACCTTATTGCTTCACAGCTTGCTTGTGCTTCTCCCGGCAGAAATTATATTCAATGCATGTTGCGCAACAATGTTGATACTGGAGGTAGGTCCACAGAGAAGCTCAATGCCATGTCTCACCATGATACTGACTCGGTCCTCGAAGCTTACAACATTGCTCCATATCACAGTGAGCATAGTAATCGAATCCAGAACTCGACTCGATGGAGCCTTTGGACCAAGAAGAAAAGGAATCAACTAGTCGATATGCTGTATTATGTCTTCCCACTGCCAAAATAGCCAAAATCTCTTCTCTGCCATCATCTCTCCTCTCCCTCTCCGACGTATGCTCTTCTGTTTATATTTCTTTCTTCTCTTTTCTTTTTGTTCTAGTCTATCCTTCTCACGCTATCCGCTGGGCAATGGCCTTGCAACCGCAGGTCGTTGGTCCAAGAAGAGAAAAGAAGTCGATGAACATCGTGGTCGGGATCTCGTGATAAAACTTTTCGCAGGTCATTGGTAGGTCGTAAAAGTGAGCAAATCGGCTCCACGAAATATGAAAATGATGATAGGAAAATAAGACAAGGCCGAAAAAATGGCACGTATATGTCGAGAAAGCCGCTGGCGAGCACGCTTGAACGAGGAAAAAAGGTCGACCAGAAAGTAAACAAAGAAATGCTGGCAATGGACGATCATGCAAGCAAAGGGAACAGCCGTATCGGTACCATGTGCAAAGGTCCTCATCGATAACAGTCCAGTTCCTGCAAGATCACTCAAACAGAAACAGAGGCAGGAATGATGGTAGCAGCGGCGTTGGGAGTCTGGGCGGGGAGGGGAGCAGCAGCGACAGCATCGGTAGTAGCAACGGGAGCAGACTCGCCATTGACGTCGTTTTGCTGGCTGCATTCACGGGAGATGTGGCCGATCTCACCGCAGCGGTAGCAAGTCTTGCCGGCAGTGCTGAGCGGGCCTCCGTTGGGAGCTGTACACTCGCGGGAGATGTGGCCGAGCTTGCCACAAGCATAGCACTTCATGGCCTGTGCGTGGCAGTCGCGAGCGAAGTGGTTAGGACCACCGCACTTATAGCAAGTGGCAGGGCGAGGACCACCAACGAAACCACCGCGGAAGCCGCCACGAGGACCAGAGGCACCGCGACCAAGACCAGCAGCAGCACCAGGAGTAGGGCAAGTGCGCTGCAGAGCAATATAGTCAGCCAAAATGCACGGGAATCCACGACGGGAGATGCACATACGGCAAGGTGACCAGGCATGCCGCAGGAGTAGCAGCGCCCATTAGCACCGCCATTCAGACGGAGAGTAGGACAATCAGCCTGAACGTGTCCAAGACCCTGGCAGTGGTAGCATTGCTTGGCTAGGAGGACGGATCAGCATACAGAACCAAGAGGTACGATACACGACATACCCTCGGTGGTGCGAGGAAGAGGGCAGCTGCTCGACTCATGACCTATTTAGAGAATGAGTATGGCGAAGCAGGCTTCAGGGACGAAGATGGGTACCAGGCTGCTTGCAGTTGTAGCACAGACGCTCAGAAGAGGAGCAGACCTCGGCGTAGTGGCCGACATTGCCACACTTGTAGCAGGCACGACGGGACAGGGAGGACATGTTGATTTTTGTGTTGCAGGAGGGACAGGAGCCGTACGACTTGTAATGTGTGCGGTAGGTGCTGTACATGTTCAAGTTAGATTCCGTTGACCAAAATGTGTGGCTTTGAAAGTGTGTCGTGGTATTTTGTTCGGCCAATTCGTCCTCCTCATACAGCGGGTTGCTGAGCAAACCGTCGAGGTATCCGTCGAGGGATCCGTCGAGAGAAGCATCGAGCGAATCATGTCTTCCAGAATCAACGATGGTGTAGTGATGGTTATGCTCGACCGCAAGTGATGGTTTGAGTCATTGCAGCCGACTTCTACAAGGAAACAGACACGACGACGGGTTCGACAGCGACCGAGGATATTGGGAAATCGGCAGGATGCATGTGGGACACTACCAGCGAGACGACTGACCTGGTGGAGCGCGAGGTTGCTTGACCTGCTACAGCGTCAGCGTCTACAGCTCCCAAGTGTTTGGTGTTTCAGATCTGTTGTCTTACACTGCTGCTAAACGAAAATTCCTCCTTCACTACTTCTTCTTCGCTTCCAAGCCTCGGAACGCTTGACGATCGATCAAGCAAGATACAAGCAACGCGGCAGCAAGGTGGTTCGGGTGAATGAAGGTTGCGCGATTGCGATTGCGGCGCGACAGAGGCTCGAAAAGAAGGAAACGCCGACGGGAGACCCACCCGGCACCAGCTCCATGCACCTCCTCCCGTGAACCGGCTTTAGCCTCCGGCCTGCATCTTCGTCTTCTCTTCGACAAGCCCCACCACTGTCGCCGTGACGAAAAGAGAAACATGCAGTGTCTATGAGCAGTCTGCAGGAAGCTCTGCCGACCGAGGCCTTCATGCTCTAGCTGCACCGTTGGGAGCTTCAAAGGGTAGCTCGCATGTACCGAATCCGAACCGTGCACGCCGTCAACACATGAACCGAACATGTTGGCAACTGCATGCTTGGTGGCTGCGAGGCTTGTTGCATATTCATTATATTCTGCTGTTGACTGTTTGCTGTTCAAATCTCGACATGTCTTTGCGAATTGGCTGCCGTAACTTCCACTCCTCCTCCTAACCGTTAGCCTTCATGCACCCCATGTCCGATCTACTGCTTCTCTTGCTCAATCACTGCAGGTGCCTTGATTGTGCGCTCGCTCAAGAACTCGAGACCTTCACCACCCTGTGCATTCTGTGTTAGCCGTGACTCTAGTTGCAATCATGTAGGTACTTACGTAGCTGATCTTGGGTGAAATCTCGACACCGGCATTGTCGTCTTCACTCGTCACAGTAGCACCGACAGCCTCGAGCCATCTGGTGCCTTGACGGAAAATGTCACGCTTGCTGGTGTCGGGGTCGTCCTCGCCAGTGCCTCTAGCGTTCTTGAGAGGTGAGAACTCGTCCTCTCTTCTGACCTCTTGGCAAGCGAACTTGTCCATGGAAAGGAAGGGGAAGCAATCAAAGACAAACTGCTCGAGCTTGATGCCGTTGGGCTTTTCGGGCTTGATGGTCTCACCCTTGTCAGTGTCGACGTAGGGGATCTTCTTTCTGGCAATGTGATGGGGAAGCTTGTCTGACCACTCGGGAATGCTCTCGAGGAAGCTGAACGAGTAGTAGTGGTTGACAATGTTGGCAGCGCGGAACTTGAGCAGGCTCGAGTCCTTGGAGTCCTTTGCCTCGGATGTCTCCTTGTCAATCTCAGAGTACTCGACAACGTCAGGCTTGCCATTCTTTGACAAGATGAGTCCAACAGACTCCTTGGCATCACGCTTGCGGACAACCTTGGTGGAAATGTCAACGTTCTTGGAGGCCGAGAAGCCAATGAAAGTAGGGTCGGCAACTCTGACAAGGCAGTTGTCGACGCAGTATGCGTGAATGTGCTTGATGCCTCTCTTGGACATGTCTTGAACGACGCCTGACTTGATCAGGGCGTTGTAGAGACCACCGTTACCGTCCGGTGCAACAGCGACCTTAGACTTTGACTCCAACAAGATCTTGCCGTCGTTGGAAATGCAAGGAAGAGTGCCCTGCTCGAAAAAGATGACGTTGTTTCTGTTGAGGCCAAAGTATGCGTGCTTCTCGAAGAACTCCTCGGTGGGCTTGCGGGTAGGACCGCTGGTCATGATGTACCATGGCACAACAACCTCTTCCTTACTGTGCTCGTGTTGAGCCAGTTGCTGAATCTTCCAGATCCTCTCTGCTTGGAGCTGGAAAAGGGACTTCTGGCTAGGAAGACCAATGTCGTAGCAACCCTTGGGGGCAGAGCTGCCCAGGCGAGTACCCTGTCCACCGGCCATGAGAACAACAGCAACCTGATTCTCGGCGATGAACTGCAGACCCTGTGTGTACCATCTGTTGAGGTCGTCGGGCTTGGAATCGTAGATGGAGGAAGTGGCGGATTCGGGGAGCTGCTCGAGTTTGGGTGCAGCGTCATCGGACTCGGACTTGGGAGGGTTCAGGGCGCGTTGGGTGATGTCGTTGACGTATTCAGGGTTGACATCGACGAGCTGTTCGTAAAGCATGCCCTTCTCGGCGGCGTTGATGTCGTTCCAGAAGGCAAAGACCTGCTCCTGGCCGGCCTTGGTGAACTTTTCCAGGAGCTTCACGTAGTCTTCGTGAGCGGGTTCCTCAGGGGCGGGGATGTTGCCCGTCAGATGGAGCTTCTCCAAGACGTTGTTGATCATGGCGGCGGCCATGTTGTGTGAGAGGGGTAGAGCGGTCTAGTGGGGTAGCTGGGCTGCGCCTGGGTAGTATGAGGATATAAGAGTGTCTTGTTGGCCAGATGTGTTGGAGATGAGTGGGAGGAAGCAAAGATGCAAGGAGTAGAGGGGGATGGAAGACACGAAACGCTTCTTGACACTTTCTTTTGTGCCGACGCCTGATTCAATCAACAATCACCATCAATGGAGAAGCAACCAAGCACCAAGCTTCGACCCCCCCACTTGCGTCACTCTATTTTTGGAGTACGGTCCTCTCCTGCAATTTTGCGATATTTCCCATGACTATTTCGTGTTGTAGAGTACTCAAAACTATTCGATCAAGGAAACAATACGAAGCGATAAGTCCTCAGAACAAACATGAGTCTGCTGCAGTTTACAGTTTCAGAGCTCAAGCTCAAGGTCATCCCCAGCCAAACTCAATGGTCGGTTCGTTCCAGGCCTAAGCGTCTAACATTTGAACGTTTGAAACGGGGAGGCAGTAAACAAGACCAGCTTCAGTTTACTGTAATACAAGACTCTCGCCGTTTCCAACATTTGCCCAATTGACTCCCTCGAACGACCCAATCACCTCGTCACTGGCCGCATCTTCGCTTGAAGAGCCCCTCCTGCGTTTCTTCTCGGCCTCTACAGCATCTTTTACGCTGATTTTTCTCCTCTTGAGCAACCAACCAACAACGCCTGTGCCCTTCTTGTCCTCGTCGTGAGTGGCAATCCAATAGCTGGCTTTGAGTTTCCGCTGTGCTTTGAGTCCATTATGTGCTCCCAAGTTGAGCTGTTGTGCCGCTCCGAGTGTTATGTCCTCAAGGCCATGCAGGAAAGCTAGTGTCTTTATAGGCGGATCGGCCTTGGCCACCAGCTCAAGGCTCTCGCTGTCACTGTGTATGCCATGAGGTGTATAAATGACTGCTTCTGCTGTTTCATCCTCCTCTTCTGGCTCTGTGTATTGATGCGAGCTGCTTCGTCTTGAAGCCTGCCCACTTTGTTGGTTGTTGAAAGTGATCATGAGCGCCGAATGAAAGTATAGCATGTCACTGCTGGTTACAAGGCGTGAGATACCGAGCCACTCTGGCAAAGGGGTAACAGATGTTGCACGCCAATCGGGATCCCGAGAGAAGTGTGGTATCGTCTGAACAACGCGGAAGTGTTTCCAAGACTCGATCAAGGGAATTGCTCTCTGTCATGTCCATGAGCGTGAGCCTTCGTACTTGATCCCTCGAGTGGCTTACCTCTGTCGCGAATACAGGCACGTCTGGGTGCACGTTTCGCATTGTCTGCTCGTGACAGTGATCGGTGAATTGATGGCTGATGGCAACAGCATCTATAAAAGTCTCAACCTCATCATGGTCCTCGGGATCTTGTGCATCGCTCTTTCTGCCTTTTCCAAGACGTAGTCCACTAGCCAGACTCTCCGTCTCACGGATGAGGTCTTCTACCGCTGCGATGCTCGGGACTCGAGGAGTTTCGGCATGCCACTGCCTACTCAACCAACTCGTGTAGTCGGTTTGTGTTCCGGAGAGCCAAGGGTCGATGAGAATGTTGAAGTAGACTCGACCTCCACGTTTGGTTGCGGCCACGGGGCGGGGGATCATGAGCAGCCATGCTGTATCGGCACTGAGGTGATGCAGAACTGGTCGACGCATGGCAAGAGCATCACTTACTGCATCTTGTAAATTTTGATGCAGTTGTGCCGCCGGATCGTCCATGTCGCCGTCTTCAACATGTTGACCGCCTACTTTTGTTTTCTTTTGGCTGTTCGATGACATGGACATGTTTGTTTCGGCCGCTCCCGAACCGTGGGGAAAGCTTTGTGGTACTCATGTTGCTAACATGACCCTAGACAACTATGTCCACGCTACTCGGTACAGGGACATGACCAGTGTCTCTTGTGATAGCACAATTAACAGTACCTGTCCATTCCCTGCGTCATGTCTGAGAGGAGAAGCTGGCGAGAGCATCAGAGGTAGTGCAACCATCAAGGTTCGAGGCAATGCTGATGTTGCCAACGCATCCTCCATCATCTTTCCTTGGCTCATGCTGGACACTGCCCTCTTCGTGACCTTTGAAACCTGAACAGCCTCACTCTGCGCCTACTGCTAAGCCACTGTCGCAAAACATCACTACATATCGGTTCCTCGCCTCAAGCTGTCTAGCAAATATCCTGTGATCTCGCTGATAGCTATACGCTCAACATGACCAACGAAAAGTACAACCCTCCTCCGGGCCCTCCACCTGGTTGGAGCAAGAGGCAAGAGGCATCATCAGAAACCTACGCGCCCCCTTCAAGCCCACCACCAGGCTACCAAAGACACAATGAGAAGGCCAACATGAATGAGCAATTTGCGCCCCCTCCAGGACCTCCTCCATCCCATTACCATGACGAAGCATTTGATCAGGCCGCTCCACCAGACTATGCTCCGTGGCTGTCAGTACCAGACACGAGCTTACTCCCACCTGCTCCCGCCGTGACTCACGATACTTCACCGACTGCAAATGCAACTCAAGATTCTGCAGAACGAGCAAAGAACTGGTGTAGTCGTAGTCATTTGTACCCACCGGGTCAGATCCCTGCTTCAGTTCATGAAGATTTCCGCCTTCATGGTTTCGTCTTCAGCCAACCTCCACCACATTTTTCAGGCGAGGTGACTAGAGCGATGCGCCAACAAAACACCTGGGCGGTCCGCACACGTAAGAATTGCCAAGACTGCATCCTTACCACGTCGGCTCCACTCTACTCTGCAGCTCTCAACGACCCATTGAGGAACAATGAAAGACCTTTCACCATTTACTTTGAGATACGCGTTTCCCGCATGGCTTCTGATTCTGGAGAAGAAGGTGATGCTGGAATTGCGATCGGATTCGTAGCGCCACCATATCCTCCGTTCAGACTTCCTGGATGGGAGAGAGCTAGTCTCGGTGTGCATGGTGATGACGGCCGTCGCTACATTGACGATGACGGAGGCGGTCAGGACTTTACTACCTACTTCAAGAACGGAGAGACAGTCGGACTCGGTATGAACTTCAGACCTGCGCAGTTCCCTGGCCGCAGAAGAGATGTTGAAGTCTTCTTCACCAGAGAGGGTCAGAAGGAGGGAGGGTGGAACATGTACGAGGAGCGAGATGGAGATGACTGTGGCAGCATTGTGGGGCTGGAGGGTGATCACGACTTGATGGCGGCGGTAGGCATGTTTGGACAGGTTGACTTTGAAGTGAGGTTCCGGCGCGAAGAATGGCTGTACCGTGCGTAGATGGCAATTGAAGAGAGAGTAGCTATTCTGATACAAGTGCAATGACGCGGTTTCGGAGATTAGGCGGGATTATGTAAAGGTTAAATGCGGGATGCGGCGGTCGTGTTGGCATGGCTGGAGGCTCCAGCTGGCATTTGGCAACGACATGGACATTGACTTGTCGCATATCGCACAATGAGGACAGCATCGTGGCGAGCCGTGTCGCTGCTCTTACTATGCCTCTTGTTGGCCTTTGTCGACTGCCACGAGGCCGTCCTGAGTCAACAAGATAACTCCCATCATGACACGACGCCATATATTCCCACGGCACAAGACCACGCCGAGACACACATCAAGACACCGCCGTACGAGCAGAGCGCAGCTGTCAAGGATGCTCTCACATCTCTGCGCAAGATCCGGCCAGCGACAAGTCGCCTCGCACGCCTGAGCAAGCCTTCTGGTCTCGTGGCCAAGACCATCTACTACGCCAAAGAGCTGTTTGTCCTTCTCTTCATGAACCAGCCCGACCAAAAGGACCTTCTGATCACCGACGCCACTCCTCCGCCTCTCGCTCCCGCCCTGCACCGCGCCGTCACTCTACTGCAAGATGCAGCCGCCGATCAAGATCCCGACGCCTTGTGGCTGTTGGCCGACATGAACTTCTACGGCAACTTCACCCATCCCAGAAACTACTCGCACGCCTTTGAATACTACCAGACTCTGGCATACCTGAACGGCAACAGCTCGGCTCAGTACATGCTAGGCTTCATGTACGCCACTGGCATTGGACATGCCGTTCCACAAGATCAGGCCAGAGCCCTCCTATACCACACTTTTGCCGCCGAGCAAGGTGACATTCGCTCTCAAATGACCCTCGCTTATCGCCACCACTCTGGAATTGCTACACCGAGAAACTGTGAAGAGGCGGTTCATTGGTACAGGCTAGTCGCAAAGCAGGCTGTCAAGTTCTACAAATCCGGCCCTCCTGGTGGCCACTCGTTGGTCAAGAACGCTTTTCGCTTGGTCGACGAAGAGGGAGGCATTTATGGCGAAGGCGCCAGTGTCAGCAGTTCCGGTGTCAACGCAAAGACTGGAGGCCCAACGTCAGACGCCTATGCAGATCTGGACGACGTGCTCGAATTCCTCGACTTCCAGTCAAGGAAAGGCGATCCCAAGGCTACTTTCCATCTCGGAAGGCTGTATTACGATGGCTCACGAGGTTTGGCTCGCAACTTCCCCGAGGCAAAAGACCACTTCATGCAGGTTGCTAGGCTATATTGGACTCCTTCTGGCAAGGTCAAGTCTGACGTCTCGTCTCTTGTTGAGAAGCTTGCTCCAAAAGCTGCTGGTTACCTGGGGAGAATGTTCTTGCGCGGCGAGGGTACCGAAAAGAGCTACAGCAAGGCCAAGATCTGGTTCTCTCGCGGCATTGAACATGGTGACGCCCTATCCCAGTACTCTATGGGAGTCATGTATATGGAAGGGCTGGGTGTCCCCAAGAATCCTGTCAGAGCCGCCGAGTACTTTTCCCCTGCTGCAGACCAAGACCTCGCAGTAGCTCAAACAAACCTGGGCATTCTGTTTATGGATCAAGGCGACATCCAGACCGGCAGGAGCTACTTTGAGCTGGCCGCTCGCAACAGTCACATCGAGGCTTTCTACTACTTGGCTGAGCTGAGTAACCAAGGCGTTGGTCGTGACCGCTCGTGCGGCATGGCTTCTGTCTATTACAAGATAGCTGCCGAAAAAGCAGAGGTCATTCATTCGTCTTTCATCGAGGCGAACGAGGCCTTTGAGCGAAGTGACCTGGAGACTGCCATCATCGCATACATGATGGCTGCTGAACAAGGCTATGAGAACGCCCAAGCAAATGTCGGATACCTACTCGACCACACTCGCCCACGCTATTCACTGCCCTCGATTTTCCCCTTCCTTCGTCGCCGTGTGGATGCAGCTAGTGATGCAGCTCTTGCTCTCATCTACTGGACTCGTTCGGCTAAACAATCCAACACCGATTCGCTCGTCAAGATGGGCGACTACTACCTTGATGGTGTAGGTGCTGCGTCATCTCCTGAGAACGCAGCTGTCTGCTATCAAGCCGCTGCCGAGGGAATGTTGAGTGAGGGCATGGCTAGTGCGCAAGCCATGTGGAACCTTGGCTGGATGCACGAGAATGGTATCGGCATTGAGCAAGATTTCCATCTAGCCAAACGTTTCTACGATCAGGCGCTTGGAACAAATGCAGAAGCATACCTGCCTGCCAAGTTGAGTCTTGCAAAGTTGAGGCTGCGCAGTTGGTGGAATGGTGTCAGTGGTGGTAGTGTCAACTCTATCAGAGATGAGCCTTGTAAGTGACACTGGGGTATGTCTAGCGACTGTTACTGACGAAATTGGAACAGCCCAAAAACCTAGCCGAACACTAAGTCAATGGCTTAACGATTTCCTCGAAGCCGACGCCGCCTACTACACCGACCATTTCGAGGCAGATGACTGGGACGATGCACATCACCACATGCCCGGCGGCGACGACTTCTACGACGATGCTACAGAGATCGACGACGGTATAGTCGAGATGTTTATGATTGTTGGTCTGGCCGCCATGCTTGCCTTTTTGGTATACTATCGCCAGCAGAGACAGCAGGAAGCTAGACGCAGAGCAGAGCAACAGGGTCAGCAGCAAGGAGGGAATGTGAATGCTGCACCACAGCAACAGCAAGATCAAGGCTTCTTCCCGCCACCAGGAGAGCCCGAGTTTGCCAATTGGGTTGCTGGAGGAGTGGGTCACTGAACATTATTCGTTCTGGCCTTGTTTTACACATTTGGAGATTGTTGCATAAGGCAGATCATTAGCGAGTCAATCACATTTCATTATCCTTCATTCTGGTTCGTATCGCTTCACTGTATGCTCACCTGTCCAGGAGAGAGTGCACCCTATAGGTTTTGTCGTTGAGTTCAGTTTACAGACGAGATAGGCCAAGTCCTGACAAGGATCAACACCCTCGGCCACACGGGTAGCGGGGTAGATAACGAGACCAACTGTATATACCCCACATCATGTACGCCGTTCTTTTCTTGGATCAAGCAGTTTTCCTCGACAACAATACCCATTCCATCATGTCAGACTACGAAACCTATGATCTCGGAGACTTTGAACTTCAGAATGGGGATACCATCCCATCGGCCAAGATCGCATACAAGACATTTGGAAACAAGACATCACCAGCAATAATATACCCTACGTGGTACAGCGGATGTAAATAGCCCCTTTGCAAAATGGCGATTCACGAGTATATACTGATGCCTTTGTTCGTGTAAAACAGTGATCTCGGACAACGAATGGCTCATCGGCACCGACAAAACACTCAACCCTGACCACTACTTCATCATCATCCCTGCTCTATTCGGAAACTCGCAGTCCTCATCCCCATCCAACACCTCTTCTGCAACTCCATTCCCCAAAGTCAGTTTCTACGACAACGTCAAAGCTCAACATGAATTGGTCACCAAACACTTGCACATCTCTCACGCATTTGCCGTCTTAGGGTGGTCCATGGGTGCGGGACAGACTTATCAGTGGGCTACCCAGTATCCAGACTTCATGGACAAGGTGGCACCCTTTTGCGGTAGTGCAAAGACGAGTTTGCACAATCAGGTGTTTTTGGAGGGGGTCAAGAGTGCGTTGGTGGCTGCCAAGGGTGCTGCTTCTGCGGGCATCTGTAAAGGGTATACCAAGAATCAACGAGAAACACGTCAAGAATGGACAGACGAAGAGAGGCAAGTTGGGCTAAAGGCATTGGGGAGGGTGTATGCTGGTTGGGGTTTTAGTCAAGCCTTTTACCGCGAGAAGCTCTACGAATCAGTGCTCGGATTCAAAGACTTGGAAACGTGAGTCTACAACCACACACCCCTTGCCTGTGAGTCGATGGGATCTTTTGCTGATGCATTGGAAATAAGCTTCATGACCGACTTTTGGGAAACATGGGCCCTCTCCAAACATCCAGAAAACATGCTCACCATGCTCCACACCTGGCAATCTGGCGACTGCTCTGCCCAACACCCCTACAACAACTCCTTCCCTGCCGCCATGAAAGCCATCAAAGCAAAAGCCTTGGTGTTGCCGAGTAAAACCGATCTCTACTTCCCGCCCGAAGACTCAGAGTACGAGGTGCAATGTATGAGTGAGGGGATAGGGAGACTAGAAGTGTTTCCGAGTATTTGGGGGCATTGGGCTGGTGGACCGGGTCAGAGTACGGAGGATGTAAAGTGGTTGGATGAGAAGTTGAGGGAGTTTTTTAGCGAGTAGGAGTAGGAGTGGGTGAGGTAAGGTGGTGTATCAGTCTTCTGTTGCCTTGCTTCGTTCTCATCTCTTTTGGATGTTCATTCCCATCTTGCTGCTATCTGTAAGACATGCTTGAGAAGTTCGAATGTGCGAGAAGAGCCAAGTGCCATGTTTTTTGCCTTTTGCCAAAACTCTCTCGTACCCAATTCACAACATCAGTCACACACTCTCTCTCATTCAGCTCACTTCCTTGCCTTGTATAGCAAAAAAAGAAAAGAAAAAGAAAACACCTTTTCTTTTCCCTGTCTTTTCTACTTCAACACCTTCTTCTTCTCTTGCTCACCCTTCAACTCCCAAATATACCCATTGACAAACCACTTTTCCAATTCCCGCCTCTGCATCTCTTTGGCCCCTTTGACCTCACCCACACATCCCTCTTCCCCACACAAACACTCAAACGCCCTATCCATCTCCCACTCTGTACTCGGATAAAAAAAACTCAACAAATCTCCCTTTTTCAATGCCCTGCTCCCACTAACCCTGACTTGCATATCCGTCGTGTCAATCTCGAGGGTGGGCGCACAAGAATGATTCAGATATGTAAATGCAGAGTCTAGGGATATGTGAGCAGAAGGGGAAATTTGGAGCGTGTGCCATTGAGGAAAAGAGCAAATGGTGTATGCGGTTATGGGGGCGAAGAGGGCGCCTGCGGGCAAGGACACCAGAGAAACTAGGCCATGTCCAGATGCATGAGAGGAATATTCCAGCAATTCTTGGAGGTCGTTTGCCGTGACCGGGAATGCGGGCTCCTCGTGCGAAGATTTTGTGGTTGTTGTTGATGATGATGCCATTTGTTGAGTGGTGGTATTGGAGGTGTTTGCGTTTGCCCTTTTTGATGTTTTTGGATGGGGGTTGCTGGGTGATTTGATGATGCTGGGTGAGGGAGAAAAAAAAAACAATTGATGGGGTGTTTGCTGGTGATGGAGGATTGTGAATGAGGTTTTTATATAACCGAGATGCCGATTGCAAAGTGTGATGATACATGTGCTGTCATCCGAGGCTGTTTTGGTTCCAGATGCATACCTGTCCTCTTGTGCAGCATGGGCATCGTGCCACTTACCGACGATGCCATCGATGTCATTGTTTTGGTGTCTGAGCGTTGTGACGCCCCTGTGGGGTCTGGGGTTGGTCTGTGAATAGGCGAAGAAAGGACAGGGTGACATTCTGATGTTGGAAAATACGAGACGTGGGTGGATGGATCAAACAGATGAGGTACAAGTTCTATATCGTGAATGCTATGCCCACAAAACGCCGTTCATCTTAACAAGGATGACCATAGACAGGTAAATGGATCCCAAACTCCGAGTCATAATGTACCACATAAGAGCAGAAAACATTTACAGCTGGATGTCGTTGTTGAGCAAGCGCACCTCCTCGCCAGGCTTGAAAGCAGGCAGGCCAATGTACGGACATCCGTCACATCTAAAGGCATCTCCCAAAGCACAGTTGCCACAACTGCCGACCTTGCCCTGCACTGTAAAGTCGACCTCAGCCAAATCATCCGTATCCAGCTTCATAGTCTTGAGTGCGCTGTCGGCGGCCTCGCGCTTGGCCTTGTCCTCGGCGTCGATCTTTTGCTTGAGTCCACAGGTGCAGTCCTTGCATGCGCGTCTCCTCTTGCCATTGGGCTTGCAGGCTTCAGGAATGTTGATAGGACGCTTGCGGTCTTCTTCGCTGAGGAGTGTGCTGGGGTCAATTGTGGAGCCATTGAGCAGTTCCTCCTTTGATGGCAACTCCATCTCGTCGTCTTCATCGTAAAATTCCACATCCAGATCATCGCCCATGTCAAAGCCAACTCCTGCTGGCGCTGAGGGTGCGGCAGGCTGAGGTGTTTCGATAATGGTCTTGTTGATAGCCTCGACATTGTTCAAGGGAACAGCTGCAGCATTGGCCTTCTTCTTCTTCCCGAAACTCAGACTGACGGTTTGCGCGGCCATGGCCGCAGGCTTGGACATGCCGCCACTAGCATGTTGAACAAGACCGGCAAGAATAGCCTCTGTCTGCTCAGACGATGCAGATGTACCGAATTGACCATCCTGACTCTTCAGTATTCCACCAGCCTTGAGCGAAGGCACGAGTTTCTCAATTACTGCGCGGTTGAGCGGCTCACGTGAGCCGTCGACGTTGGTGAGCAAGAGGACAATATCGTATGTAAAGGCAGGGAGCGAGACGAGACCGAGGGCGAGACGGTCGAGCATCTGGATATCGGTGGCATTGCGATCGTGGGCTTCTACAATACTGTTGAGGGCGTCGGGGTGTGAGGCGATGGAAGGTGGGGCGAGAAGGAGCGTTCTGGCTTGCGACTTTGTCGGCGGCGGGGCGAAGGAAAAGTCGGATGTGTTGTCGATGGTGATAGCGGGTGCCATTGTGAAAGTTGTGATGTGGTTGTGGTAGAGGAAGACTTGTTTCTCTCTTTGGCAAGATTGCTTCGAGGACCAGAGAAACGCTTCCAAGTGGATCGTTGGTGGGGTCGAAGGAATCTGCTAGTCGGAAGGATGGAGATTATTGTCGAGTCGAGGGTCGTTGTTTCCCAATAGTGAGTTTTCCGGTCTTGTTGTGTGTAAGATTGAAGCGACAAAGATATGGCAAGAGCGAGTGCGACAAGAAGAATTGCGCAAAAGGTGATTATCAATGTACAACCCCCGCCTATGACCAATCCGAGTCTTTGACCAATCGCAGTCTTTCCTCGCCCGCCGAAACCGCTCCGCGCCGTTCACATGCTGACGGATCATGTGCCAAGCATCGCGTTTGCTTTGTACAAATCTGGTCGTCTTGTCCTCGGAACAGCTGCTCCTCATCTCTATTGTTGTTCTGTACTTCTACGAGAGAGTCAAGTCTAAAGCCGGCGTGGACAACAAGACACTGCTCAGGAGAAAGACAATGTGAAAACGAAAATAGTCGTGTACAATATACATAGAACTTCATAAAACTCCATCCTTTCCGTACTGGATATACCGATCCCATCATTCATATCTGCTCCATCTGCCTAGCCATGACACTTATTTGACAATCTTGCAAATGAGGTCCTGGCCATCGACAGAGTCTGACTCCTTGACACTAAGCTCGCCGACCTTACCCGAGTGAGGTGCACTGATGACCATCTCCATCTTCATGGCACTCAGAATGGCAATCGGGTCACCCTTGTTGACCTCGCTGCCCTCCTTGACCCTGAGCTCGACAACGACACCACTCATGGGGGCACCAACTTGGCTGCTGTCACCAAGGTCGGCCTTCTTGCGGGACTTGTTCTCAACAGCGGCGTGGTTGTCGTCAACGGTCACTTGACGCACTTCACCGTTCATCTCGTAGAAGACTTCTCTCTGGCCAGTCTGCTCGGAAAGAGGACCAATAGCCAGAAGCTTGATGATGAGCACCTTACCCTTCTCAAGTTCGACGTGGAACTCCTCACCAATCTCGGGCTTGGCCAGGAAGTACTTGGTAGGCAGCACTGAAAGATCACCGAACTTCAGTGTCCACTTCTTGAAGTCCTCAAACACCTTGGGGTACATGACGTATGAGGCAACATCAGTCTCGGTGTAACCACCAAACATCTCCTTGAGCTTGTTGCGGACCTCGTCGAAGTTGACGGGCTCGAGGTAGAGACCAGGTCTCTTGTCCATCTTTCTGCGCTCACGCAGAGCCTTGGTACGAAGAGGCTCGGGGAACCCACCGTAGGGCTGGCCCATGAGACCCTCGAAGAACTCAAGGACGGACGAGGGGAAGTCGAGCTGTTCGGCCTTCTCGAGGACGTCATTGTAGCTCAGCTTGTTGCTGACCATGAACTGGGCAAGATCTCCAACAACCTTGGAGGTAGGAGTGACCTTGACGATATCGCCGAGCAGGTCGTTGGCTTGCTCGTAAGCCTTCTTGGTCTGTGCCCATTGCTCACCAAGACCTTGCTGAGAGGCCTGGAAGATGAGGTTGGTAAGTTGACCACCAGGAATCTCGTGCTCGTAGACCTCGGGGTCAGGACCAGTAAGACCAGCCTCGAAGGGTGAGTAGAGGAGACGCAGCTGAGCCCAGTAGTGGTCGATCATTCTCAGGTGGTGAGGGTCAAGACCGGGGTCATGATCACTACCCTCGAGAGATGCAACGAGAGCACCAATGCTGGGCTGAGAGGTCATACCGGACATGCTGTCAGTGGCAGCGTCAACAGCGTCAGCACCAGCCTGGGCGCAAGCAACCATAGAGGCAACACCGGTACCAGCCGAGTCGTGAGTGTGCACGTGGATAGGCAGGTCGGGGTACTTCTTTCTGATCGAGCCGATCAGCATGGTGGCGGCCTTGGGCTTCAAGACACCAGCCATATCCTTGATACCAAGAATGTGAGCACCCATGTTGACAATCTTCTCAACAACACCCATGTAGTACTCGAGGTTGTACTTCTTGCTGGGGTTAAGCATGTCGCCAGAGTAACAGACAGTTCCCTCAGCAACACCACCAGCCTTGAGGACGGCCTTGACACCGACTTCGAGTTGCTCAACGTCGTTCAGAGCATCGAAGACACGGAAAATATCGACACCGTTCTTCTTTGCTTGCTCACAGAAGTGGGTGATGGCGTTGTCGGGAAGCGATGAGTAAGCGACACCGTTGGCACCACGGAGGAGCATCTGGAAAGGAATGTTGGGCACGAGCTTTCTCATCTTGCGCAGTCTGTCCCAGGGATCCTCGTAGAGGAAGCGCATGGCGACATCGAAAGTGGCACCACCCCAGCACTCAAGAGCCCATGCGTTGCTGAGAGCGTAGCTGGTCTCCTTGGCAATGTTGAGGAAGTCGACAGTACGGACTCTGGTGGCAAGCAGAGACTGGTGAGCATCTCTCCATGTGGTGTCCATGATCAAACAGCCCTTGTTGGCTCTGACAGCCTTTGCGAAGGCTGCTGGGCCCTGTTCCACGATGATGCTTCTCCAGCCCTGCTTGCAAGGCTCTGAGACATCGAGAACATTCTTCTGAGCATCGTGAAGAGTAGGAATGATGATGTCGCCCTTGAACTTGGGCTCACCAATCTGACCCTTGATCTGACTGCCGTTGACAGCGAGATCACCAAGGTAACCGAGCAGCTTCTGAGCACGGTTCTGGCTGTTCACCAGAGCGAACAGCTCAGGCGTGTCATCGATGAATGTGGTCCAGCACTCGCCGGCAATGAAGGTAGGGTGGGTGAGGAGAGATGCCAAGAAGGGAATGTTGGTCTTGACACCACGGATTCTGAATTCGACCAAGGCACGGAGCATCTTTCTGCGGGTGATCTCGTAGGTTGAGCCACGGCATGAGCACTTGACAAGCATGCTATCGTAGTGGGGAGTGATGACGGCGCCCGCAAATCCATTACCTGGCGAATTGTTAGCTGCGCCTCACAAGTCATCGAGTGTCAATTCTTACCTCCGTCCAATCTGACACCGTTTCCACCAGCCGAGCGGTAAACCTCAATTCTGCCAGTGTCGGGTGAGAAGCCCTTGCTGGGATCCTCGGTAGTGATACGGCACTGGAAGGCGAAACCGCGGACTGAGATGCGGTCCTGGGTCAGACCGAGCTGCTCGAGCGATGCACCTGCAGCGATCTGGATCTGAGCAGCAACGAGATCGATACCGGTGATTTCCTCGGTGATGGTGTGCTCGACCTGAATTCTGGGGTTGATCTCGATGAAGTAGTGGCGGTTCTCCTGGTCAACCAAGAACTCTGCGGTACCAGCGTTGCGGTAGTTGACCGACTTGGCCAGAGCGACAGCATCGTTCAGGATGGCCTGGCGGGTCTCCTCGGGCAAGTCCTTTGCAGGGGCAAGTTCAACGACCTTCTGGTGACGTCTCTGGACACTGCAGTCACGCTCAAACAGGTGGACGACGTTGCCGTGGCTGTCACCCAGAAGCTGGACTTCAATGTGCTTGGGGCGGTACAGGAAGCGCTCGACGAAGACAGTGCCGTTACCGAAGGCAGATTTGGCTTCGGACGTGGCACGCTCAAAGGCCTCCTTGAGCTCCTCCTGCTTCCAGACGACTCTCATACCACGACCGCCACCACCAAAGGCAGCCTTGATGATGATGGGGAAGCCGTGCTTGTCGGTGAAGCTCTTGACCTCCTCAAACTTCTCGACCGGGCCGTCGGTACCGGGGACGACAGGAACCTTGCACTTGATGGCGAGCTCACGGGCAGAAACCTTGTCGCCGAGGGCGTCGATGGTGTCAGGAGTGGGTCCCACGAACTAAAGAGAGAGAGAGAGACTGTTAGTGTGGCTCATTTGAGGCATTGGTGAACTTACAATCATGCCAGCAGCTTCGACCTTGCGAGCGAATTCGGCATTCTCACTCAAGAAACCATAACCAGGGTGGATGAGGTTAACATTGTGTGCCTTGGCGATCTTGACAATCTCGTCGCTTGCAAGGTAAGCAGCGACGGGTGTGTACTCTCCTCTCTTGCCAATGACATAGGCTTCGTCGGCCTTCTGTCTGTGCATGGACAGGCGGTCCTCGTGACTGTACACGGCTACTGTCTGTAGCGACAACTCGTGTGCGGTACGGAAGATACGAATGGGGATTTCTCCACGGTTGGCAACTGTCTTTTGGTCAGCGATGGTCGAGGGTTACGGGTCAAGGGATGGCATACCCAAGATCTTCTTGGCCTTCATGACCGAAGAGTTGGCGCGCAGACGGGCATGCACCGTGTTCTGCGAGTGTGTGTCGACGCCCTCCTCAATGGCCGAGTCTTGGTTGGGGTTCTCGGCCTTCATTCTCTTGAGAGCTTCAATGTCCGACATGTTGGCGGTTCAATGGCTCGGAGAGCTGCAGGTGACGGCAGCTGCTTTCCAGAGCTCGTTGGTGAGGGCTTGGAAGGATTGGAAGGATTGCAAGGGTAGTTTGCGGTATGCAAGGAGAAGTACGGGAAGAGTCACAGCTGTTGGAGCTCAGCAAAAAAAGCGATGACGGTGAGCTTGTTCCAAGTTGCTATCTCGGCCTCTGCTTGAGAGAGCTTGCTTCTGCTTTCGGCTGATTGACCCCGCCAATCGGAGAAGCTGGCGAGCGATGGCGAGATAAGGCCGCTGCTGCTTACTAGAAGGGATTATGAACGAACAACTGCCTGCGAGCCGCGATCAAGTCCATGTCTTTTGTCTACGAGACTTCTATACCATCCATGTAGCTATATAGCATCCATGAAATCATCCTCGGGCTATCATTAACCCCGCCTGACGAACTCCTGGAGTAAATTGTCAGTGCGCATCATTAACCCGAGTGCTTCTCGTCATTCGTCGGGTAGAAACGGAGCTCGCACCTGCTGCAAGAGTCTCGCGCTCCTTCGCTCATCAAATACCGAACACAGCTCCTCTATCCGCTGCCACTTACCACTGCCTTGGGCCTCTCCGCTTGCTTCCCCACTTGTATCTCTGTACCTGTTGCTTGTTCGAGCTCGTCGTTGTGCATGTCCCTGTCCCCACCGCCGACAACTTCACAGATGCTTACTTGAGCTTCCAAAATGAAAGCCGGCCAGCCTCGGGCTCTCTGACTGGCTGTAATTATCAACTGCAATCGATTTGAAGCAGCCACCTCCTGCGTCGTGCTTCAACACCATCGAAATTACAGTCATGATTCTTCCGGTCAGTTCATCCTTCGTTGCAACTACAAAGCCCTAGCCTCGGTCGACTACAATATCCCTCGGTCCCAAGGAAATACCTCTGATCGTGTCTTCTCTGTTTCCATCACCAATCGAATCCAACGTGCAGGGTTACATGTCCAGGAATAGTATGCACAAGCTTGCTGTCAATTTTCATGACTAACTATACACCTCGCATCTCCTCTTCCTAGCTCACCAAACGCCTCAAGACCTTCAAACATCACGGCTTTTCGTACCACGACATCAATTGTACTAGCAAATTGCTTATCCTAGCCCAATCAAGGGACCTCCTCCTTCTCCTCATACCGGACGGTCGATCCTGTTACAGTACCATGCAAACCCAGGAAGAAAATGTCGAAAACAAACAATCGTACCATACAGAATAGTTCGCTTGGATGTCTGGCTTGCTTGCCTGGATACCTGGTTGTATCGTCTCTGGATGTGCCTCGTTATGCTGAGATCATGTGAATGTTGATGCCGGTCCATATCTTGCGTCGCGAGCCATCTGCGTCTCTATTCAGAGGGCAAACCATCGCACTCCATCGCACTCGCGGCCTTAAGCAGTAAGAAGAACAATACGGCGTTCGAAGTCACGACATCAAGCGCATTGGTTGTGACCGAGAACCCATTTGAAGAGATATTAGACCAGTCTTGGTCGCAAGCAGCTGTACTGTCCGAAACATAATATGCATCGATACGTCTCTCAAGATCGAGACTGCTTGGTCTGTTGTATGCGGGGTCTCCAGAAACATTGCTAGCACTCTGATGGGCCTTATCGGCACTAGAAATCGAGAGCAGCGAGATCTGTCGGCGCGTTGACGGTCCTCTATAAACCGATGACGTGCAGCGAGCAGAGCAAAATCGTTTGCAAGTACAAATGCGTGTCGGAGATTTCTCATCCCTGCAGGCATGGCTAGCCTCAAGATACACGTTGGCAGTGGTAAGAACTTGAAGTGTATCTGACGATCGCTGGTCTTCACACAACTCGCAGCTAGAAATTTTCAAACCCGTAAAGGTCACACACCTACACCCTAGACATTCGACATGCAGCCCGAGGCGAGTCGTTAGCTTGTTATACAGCATCATCATTACCTTTGCGGAAAGCCGCGGATATAAACTAATTGATGATAGAAATGCCGGACATTATTGGTGCTAAAGATTTTAAGGTTTCGCTGACCGTTGCAAATCAGGGCCGCCGCCTTCCGAAGTCGACATCATACCCCCAAGAATTGCTGTTCAGTGTTCACGAACAGCGTCTAACTCCTCGAAATGAATTGGGAGTTGAGCTCGCCCGGGATGCAATCAGAACAACTCGGTGTAGTGCTGGCTTTATTGGGCAGTGTAGCGCTCACGTCTATCCGTGATTTAGGCAAGCAGACGGAGCCGTTGCCCATGACCACAAGGCTACCAGTCCGCGGTGAACCCTGATCGAAGCTTTATTTGTCCTGCTATGTCATAGGTTGTCTATGGTCAGTTTTCGCGACGGCGGCGAGCAGTCCTTTATCATCCTCGTGCATCTCGAATCCTCACACCCGTATCACACCGCTTAGCACTCACAACACCCACATAGCAAACAGGCTCAACACAGCCGGCATTAGCCATGTCGTCCTGCTTCTCTGGATCGGACAGGAAACTTCAGAGGAACAACTCCAAGGTCCATGATGATGGCAGAGCCGACGTCTCCTTCGACGGGAAACTTCAGGCCAAACTGATGCGTAAATTCCGCCACGAGGACAACAAGGCAAAGACAAATCCCGATGAGGCTGAGGCCAAGGAACCCAAGCGTGCAGCACTCCACTGGCGCAATTCAAAGGACGACTTTGTAGCAGACCTTCAAGGATTTGAAGGAGTACCTCGTATGAATATTGCGGTAAGTCAGCTTCGTCCTCGAAAAAGTCAAGCTAAGCTAACGTCCGAAAGATTCTCATCACTGGCTCAAGAGGAGATGTTCAGCCCTTCATTGCTCTAGGCAACGTATTGCAAAAGGCGCCATACAACCACCGTGTTAGAATCTGTACTCACCCTAACTTCAAGGACTTCGTCGAAGACAATGGACTGGAATTCTACTCGATTGGAGGCGACCCTGAAAAGCTCATGTCGTACATGGTCCGCAACCCTGGTGTCATTCCGAGTCTCGAGTCTATGAAAGCTGGTGATGTTGGTGATCGCCGCGAAGAAATCGCGGAGATGTTGGAAGGTTGTTGGCGAGCTTGTACCCAAAGCGGCAATGGTGTCGATCCCATCAGACTTCCCCAAGCGAGCAAGATTAGCACGGATACAATTATGCAGCTTCCGAATCCTTTCATCGCGGACGCAATCATCAGTAACCCTCCAGCATACGCCAACATTCACATCGCCGAGAAGCTGGCTGTACCTCTGCATATGATGTTTACCATGCCGTGGAGTCCGACTACTGCGTTCGCACATCCTTTGGCCAACCTGGACACCGATAAGGGAGACAGAAAACTTGCAAACTACCTTTCATACTACAGCATGGAGCTACTTACATCAGAAGGATTGATCGACCTAATTAACGACTTTAGAGAGAACACTCTGGCACTAGACCCTCTCCATGCTGCATGGGCTCATCAATTGCTGCCTCAATTGAAGGTGCCGTTCACATACTGCTGGTCACCCGCGCTCATCCCGAAGCCTGAGGACTGGGGCTCACACATCACTATCAGTGGCTTCTTCTTCATGGACCCCAAGAAAGACTTTGAGTTTGACGCCGATTTGAAAAAGTTTTTGGATGCTGGTGACCCGCCGGTATACATTGGATTTGGCTCGATTGTCGTTGACGACCCAGAGGCGATGACGAAGATGATTCTAGATGCTGTGAAGCAGCTTGGAAGTAAGTTCGCATGCTACCATTCTGAAGATTGGGCTAACAGTCGCCGATAGTCAGAGCCCTTGTATCCAAAGGTTGGGGTGGTATTGGAGGTGAAGACGTCCCTGACAACGTCTTCCTACTTGGCAATGTGCCGCACGACCAACTTTTCCCTCACTGCAGCGCGGTAGTCCACCATGGTGGTGCCGGCACAAATGCCATCGGCATCTCTTTGGGGTGTCCAACGGTTGTCGTAGTAAGTTAAAATTAACAAAAGCTACAAGAAACATGCTAATCATACACCACTATAGCCATTCTTTGGTGACCAACCGTGGTGGGGAGAGATGATTCACAAAGCTGGCGCTGGACCGGCGCCTATACCCTACAAGGAACTCGATGCGGACAAGTTAGCCAACCAGATCAGAGAAGCACTCAAACCCGAGACAAAAGAGCGAGCAAAAGAGCTTGCGGCGAAAATCAAGGAAGAAACCGGTGCAAAGACTGCCGCCAAATTCTTCCATGGGACAAAGCAAATGCAGGATTCAGGCTGTTTTCTGTGCCCCGATCAGGTTGCAGTATATCGTGTGAGAAGAACCAACATCAGACTCAGCGCTCTTGCCACGGCTATTCTCATCGATCATGGCAAGCTTCAACCTCAGCATTTGAAGCTCATCAGAAGGAAGCGTTGGTACGTCGAAAAGGGGGCTCAAGAGCCTCTGATCGGTATTTATGGAGCGATTGAGACGACTGGAGTCGGCTACAAGAATTGTGTCAGCCGTTTGGCCAAAGACCTGCACCATAACAAGGCAAGCAACGCACCCATTAAGATCTTTGTTGGCGATGCAGAAGCTGCTGGCGAGGTACCTGGCGCCCTCAAAGCTGTCGGCAAATTCACTGGTTCTGTGGGCATGAACACTCTCAGACTTCCCGTCGACCTTCTATACAACCTCGCCAACGGCTTCCACAACGCACCCTTTCACTTCTTCTCGGATGACACGGTTCGCGTCCGTGGCGAGATCAACGGCGTCATGTCTGGTACCAAGGTTGGACTCCAAGAGCTGGTCTTTGGCTTCTACGACGCATTTACCGGCGTAGTCACTCAACCCGTTCGCGGCTACAAAAAGCACAGCAGTGAGGGTGTAGGTCCCGCAAGCTTCGGAGCATTAAAAGGATGTGGCAAGGGTCTTGGCGGCCTGGTCAGCAAAAGCTCCGCCGCCGCTCTCGGCGTCCCCGGCTACGGCTTCAAAGGCCTCGAAAGATCCATCCGCACAGGCTGGAAGACACGCGACATACCCAACGAAAACAGTTTGGCTTTGCTACATGCCCTTCAAGGTCAAGAACAAGACAGCCAACAACTGGGCAATGCAGCCTTGTCTTTGGCGTCCGAAGCCCAAGGCAACAGCATACGCAAACAGATCCGCGGCAGGAGGGGCTGCCAATGCTTTATGGATTTGCAGCATCTCAGGCAGAATCCTGACAACGCTGCCGCCAAAGAGGAAGAGGTTTTGCAGGGCTGGGATCGCCTCAAGGTTCCAAACGAGTTTACTCGTGTTGACGAGTAGGATATGACAGAACACATTCATGTGCGAGTATGACGATTAATTTTTAATAACAGTAACGAGTAATGATGTACGCAATTTAGATACTTTTTCTTTTCACCTTGATACATATGTGTGATGACTTTTTCCTGAGCTGTGAAGATGCTTTCAATGTTTTGAATTTGTCGATGGGCGGGCGGTGGTATTGCAATAACTAATTGCACCGACAAACTGGCAAAAGAAGAATATTGTGGTCCCCAGCTCCATTTAACGTCTTCCCATCTTAGATACATACCCAATTATCCCTCTATGCATCTCTCATGATCACAAATGCTTGTGGTGTGCACATAGAGGATGAATATAGATGTCGAAGCAGGGTCATCCCACCGACGAGTCTCGGCAAAACAGCAACAAGCCGACCATCCCTCCTTATCAGAGCAGCAATGACTGTTTCTTTCAACACAGAAACAGGTCTATAGTGAATCGACTCACAGTGCTACTCCAGTCGGTTAATACAGTCCAATCCGCATTTCCTTTGTCAATGACCAAACTGGGTCGGCAACCCATATGGGATGCCGGTAAATCCTATCGGTCAAAGCAGACTTACACCATGGATTAAGGACGACCTATCACCACATTACTGGCTTAAATCATCGGGGCAAGCTGGTCAAACAACTAAGAAGGAGCGTACTGTACGCAGCGCCTGTCGAGAGATCCTGCCAGAGGATGGACTATTTAATTCGAATGCCGTATCACGATCTTCTACCCTCATCTTGTGGACTTTGTTCCTTCTTCCTTGTTTCTGGTCTTTTTTGCTGTCCTGTTGATCAAGTCATACTTACAATCCAGTTGAGTCTACGGTATCACATCGTAAACTATTGAGATTGTCCTATAATATGAGTCTCTGCAGGACTTCGAGCGTGCCTGGCAGGACAAGTATCTCCCTCTGTATGCTTGCTTTCTGCCGCAGAAGTGTTGATACGATGTACAGTAGTAGCATTCGCAAAAACCTCATATTCGCTCGCTCATACAAGTCTCATCTCACAGACATGCTTCGTCGCCCTCCACACCACCACCACCTTCAACCAAAGCCCAATCAACTCCACTCCACCGCCCCCAAGTCGAGCCAAAGTAACACACCTCCTCCACTTCCAACGACTGAACCGCCCAATATCCCCGCACGTCTCCATCTACCGCCCGCAAATCACGTGGGTGGCCTCCATCTCCCACCGTGTCAGTGGCCTTGTCCTTTCTTCCTCTTTCTACGCTTTCGGTATCTCGTATCTCTTTTCTTCGTACACGGGCTGCGGGGTTGAGGATATTGTCACTGGAGTGCAAGGATTGCCTGTTGCTGTTTTGGCGCCCGGTCAAGTGTGTGGTGGCTTTTTCGTTGGTGTTACATGGGTGTATGGTACAAGGCATTTGGTTTGGGATTGCGGGAAGATGTTGTCTATCAAGCAGGTAATGGTTAGTGGATGGACTGCTGTGTGCGGTATATCTTGGTGTTTGCGTACTAGAGCAACTAGAACAGACAACGTAGATGGATGATCATGAAAGAATGATTGTAAAAGATTGTTGCTTTGGCTTGTCATTGCTCAAGGCCTGTTAAGGAAGTCGCGATCGATAATCCAAGCAACCGCACTAAGCAAATATCCCACGATCGAACCTTCCCTTCTCATAAAGAGCTAAACATCAGTTACGAAGCGCATGTAAGCAAGACGAAACGAAAGCCAAGTATCACACTAACCATCCCATCGAACCATCTCAACTATCCGCATCGAATCCGTATACTCTCAGATCTCCAACTTTCCTCCCCCGAGCACCTCTCCCACAGCATTCACCAACTCACCCAGCACTTGCCCAACGACCGCCTCCTTTCTCTCAGCACCGACAACACCAACAAACGTCTCCCCGCCCTTTACATAACTCACAACCTTGAACGGCTGAGGCGAATCTCCATCCGGCTTGATCAAATTAACACGACAGATACCACCAGCAAAAGGCATGGTATCAACATCATCTTCATCATCTTGATGGTGCACCAAGCTATCAAACTCGGAGTTTGTATCCCAGCCCGCCGCACCTCCGATAGCAGAATACCCGACAAAATCGTAAGAGCTGGACTCGGCGACTTGAGTGGCAATGGAACGGAGTAAAGTGGGAGTGTTTTGGGACGCGGAAAGGGAAACGCGGACAGGAGTGAATTGGTAGCAGGGACCCATGATGGTGTCCGCGTTTGCCAGCCCGTCAATGTTGCGGCCGGAGGTCACGGCGCCGAAAACGACGTCGGTGGTCTGGAGGCGACGAGCAAGGACGAGTGACCATGCTGCCGTGAGAATGTTAGCGGTAGTCGCGTCGGAAGGCTTGTTTGTCATGTCGACCGAGGCAGATTTGAACAAGCCTTTCTCGTCTTCTTGGGCCGAGAATCCCAATGACGACGGCGAAGAATTAGAAAGCAAGTCTCTCCAGTAAGTTAGAGCTTTCTCCCGCAAAGCAGGCTCCATTGTGGCAGAAATGTGGGCTGCGAAAGGCTCGCTGGTAATCTTGCCACCTTTGTACAACGTCTCGAGATCAGCGAGAAGTGCTGGCAATGATACACCATCATACTGAGCATGTGACAGACGGAAGACGAGACCTTGCTCCCCATCTTTGCTTCTCACATGAGAGATGGCGGTGAACGCACTGCCCAGCGCAAACTCCTTGTAAGTGTCCTGACGGCATAACTCTTGGAAATCTTCCTCTATCCCACCCGTAACTTGCTTGCTGAACACCACCTCATCCAAATTTTCTATCACGACTTGGTAGAAAGTCGAATGGTGCTGGATGAAGACAGTGCGAAGGATATCGTGCGTTCTGACAAGCTGTCTGCAAGCATCGACCAGCCTTTCACTGTCAACGTTCTTGTCAAAGACCATGGTGGTGTATTGCAGTGATGTTCGTGGATATGAAACAGTCTGCTTGATATCAAGTGCTTGAGTATCAGTCACAGGAAGCACGTCACGTACAGCCCAGCTCTGGTCTGCAAGCTTTGGTCTAACAATCTCGGACAAGAAAGTCTCAATGTCTGACAGACCCAGCGTAGAGAATGGCTTGTATGGCTGAATCTGTTTCTTAGCCTTTGACACAGCGTCCAACTTCATGACCTTGGCAGCATCGCCAAGACGCATGTGTTGGAAGATGTCGGCCACTGACAAGGCATGTCCTTGAGAGCGAAGACTAGATACTAGCTTCATTGCCAAGACCGAGTCACCGCCCAGGCGGAAGAAGTTGTCATCAACATCAATCTTGTCTGCACTGATGCGAAGAATATTGGCCCAAGCCGTCCTGAGGATATTCTCGGGTACTGTTAGCTTTGCTTGAATTGCATTTGTCGACCATGCTTGCTCGAGTCCATGACGAAGCTGACTGAGGACGTCTGACGGAATCTGTGAAGCCAGCTTGTTCAATCCATCATGGTCAATTTGTCCACTCTTGTCAGTAGGCAAGTTTTCGACCACTATATACGCGGATGGTGCGACATAGGAGGGTAACGAGTCGTGGATATACTTGTCAAGCTTCTTTAGGGCAAGAGCAAGTTCGACTGGAATGCTGGCACGGATTGTTGTTCCCAACCCATGTACTTTGTGGTCCTCAGACAGGACGTTGACGCTATCTTCGAGAGATGGCTGTTGATCGATGAGAACAACAATCTCTTGATTCCCGTCTGATGACGAGTGCATCACTGCGGTAGCGCCACGAGTAGCAGGTGGCAAGTATCTTGCAACATGTGCTTCAAGATCAGCAAAGTCGACTGAATGGCCTTGGATAGGCAAGAAGTTGTCCTTTCGTGCAACGAAGACCACGCTACCATCACTACGTAGCTCGACTAGGTCACCTGTAGCCTGTAACTTGCCAGTGCGACCGGGATAAGTCGAGCTTCCGGCGAGAAGCCAAGCTGGCGACTCGACAGTCTCACCAGGAAGGAAGTTACCTTCGAGGCAGAATTCACCGACAGAGCCGACAGGCACCAGGTTAGATGAGTTGCGAGAATCACATACCCATGCCACTGTCGCAGGAGGGTAGACGGATCCCTGCTTCAAGTTTGTGTTCGCACCCAAGTGGTTGGATGATTCATCATAAGCCAATGGTGGAGTCTGGTTCCACTGCCAGATCTGATTCAATTCCGCTTCTGACAAACAGCTGACCCCGCTAACGTGTCTCGAGAGATCTTTCGTTAATTGAGTACAAGCGACTTCGAGCTGTGCAAGTATACGCTCCATCTGAGGAACCTCAATCAAAGTGCTGTCGAAGTTGGCGCAGACCCTGAAGCCGCCCTTTCGGATACCGCATCCGACCATGAGCGGGTAAGGATTGAAGTGGAGTGCTTCACGAACAACGTCTCCAAGCTGGAAGCCAAGATTGTTGCCCACATACTCTGGCTCAGGCTGGATTACAAGACCAGTTGGTGCTTCCGATGCATGCTGAGCGTCCTGGCTAACCTTTCTGATGTTCTGCCAGCCCATGTGCTGGTAAGGTGTTCTGGCTAGGATGCTTTGCTGCACAGTGTGCAAGAAAGATTCGAGCGTACTCTTTCTATTGATGCGGACACGGATGGGTACCGTAGCAATCAGAGGACCAACAATACTCTCGACTCCGGCAAGTGCAATATCACGACCAGTCAGTGTTTCGCCGAACAAGACATCATCGCTTCCTGTGTATTGCGATGCTACGAGTGCCCATGCACCACGAATAAGTGTTGCCAGTGTGAAGGGGAACCCTGCACCAGTATCAAGAGGTATGAACCGCTCCACCGTAGTATCTGGAGTGGGGATAAAGTCTCTTGATGGCATGCGAGGAAATTGGGGTCCCACGGCGCCCTTCAGCTCCTGTCTCCAAAACTCTTGCATGGCCTTCTCATCTGTCTCGCGGACATATTCAACAAAGTCTCTCATGCGAGCTGGAATCTCAACAAGCTGATCTTGCAAAGCATCGCTGACTTGCTTGAGAATGAGCGGCTCTGACCAACCATCATAGAGCAAGTGGTGAACACTCCAGACCATATATCGTTTGTCAGCGTTTTCTGTCTCGATGATGGCATAGCGGGCCAAGTTTTGACCAAGATCCATTCTCTCGTTTTTGTCGCTTGCAAGATATTGCTCCAAGTCGGTGGCATATCTCCAAGAGATGCCCTCCTTCAGCACGACTTGTTGGAGTCCAGGCTCTTCGAGCTGGGCAGCACGAGTGCGAAGGATAGGGTTCACAGCGATAACCTTCTCCCAAGCTCTTTTCAGTGCGTTTGTGTCCATGTCTCGAGGTATGGATGCCACCCTCTGAGCGAGATATAGTTCGACAGACTTGAGGGAGAACGTGAACAGAGACTCTTGTGTAGGGGTGCAAGGGTAGATATCCTCGATGTTCTCAACATTCGTCTGACAAGCTCGCGCTGCTTCAAGACGAGCATCATCCACTGAGCGTGTGATGGTAGAGAACGGCTGTATCTCTTTCTGTCCTTGAGCATCGCCGAATTTGACAACAGTGGCCATTGCGGAGAGATTTGGGTTTCCAAAAGTGTCAATAACGGACAAGACGAGACTCTGCGCTCTGCAAGTCGATACAAGTTTCATTGCTGCCAAAGAGTCGCCGCCAAGGGCAAAGAAGTTGTCTTCGAGACGGATGCCCGTAGCGTCTAGATTCAATACCTCACTCCAAGCCTGCTGAAGACGCTTTTCCAGGTCGTTCAACTCACGACCAGCGTCAGTAGATCCTTGGTCTAGATCCCGCAGGTCGACCGTGGCTCCAAAGGCTTTGAGTTGCTTGCGATCTGTTTTTCCAGAGATCAAAACTGGAATGTGGTTGACGGGAATGTATGAGGTGGGCACCATATAACGAGGTAGAACGTTCTTCACTTCCGCGTCAGCTTTCGAAAGTGCTTCGCGCAACTCGTGTGAAAGCTTGATCGAGCTGACATCTTTTTGCCCGTGACCCTTCGAGGTGATAGGAGCAACAAAGGCCACTAACGTAGCTTGACCTCCTGTCCCTTGCGGCACAACGACTTCAGCAATCACTGTAGTACCAGAGGGTAGTCTAGCGCCAAGTTGACTTTCGATCTCGCCCAGCTCGACGCGTTGGCCACGGAGCTTGACCTGGGTATCCTTGCGCCCAGCGAAGATGATACCACCAGAACCGTCAGGATCATACTTGCCAAGATCTCCAGTTTTGTATAACCTGCCACGGCGACCAGCATACTTGTCGTGACCTCTGACAAGCCAGGTGGGATCGTTAATGAATACAGGTGCCGTCTTTTCCGGGTCATTCAAGTAGCCTTGCCCGACGATGGGGCCCTCGACAAGCAATTCGCCGACGGCGCCAGCAGGCATGAGTCGCTCATGATCATCAGGATTGACAATCCACATACAAGCTCCGTTTCCAGTACCAATCGAGATATAGTCTCTGCCAGTGGCAGTATCGCTGTTGATCGTGCATCCAATCGTGCACTCGCAAGGACCATATCCGATAACAATTCTAGTGTCTCGACCCCAGAAGTTGACATCTCTAGCGGAAGCTGCCTCTCCACCAAGGCCCAAAACATCAAGTGATTTGATAACATCCGGATCCAAGATTCGAGCCATAGAAGGGGTGATGCCTGCATAGTTGATTTTCATGTCTCTGATGACACCGTTGATGTCATTCAGGCGATCTTCGTCAGAGGGAATGCAAAGACAGCCTCCATTCCCTATCGTCAGGAACATACTGTCAATACTGACATCAAAGGCATATGATGCAAAATCGAGGACTCGTGACTTTTCGGTGTAGCCAACTGCTTTTGCTCTGGGGATAGCGCTGCTGGTATACGTCTTGTGGGAGATTGTGACACCCTTCGGTGTGCCAGTGCTTCCGGATGTGAAGATGATATACATCAAAGTGTCAGGATCGACGAATGGCAGTTTCTTTGAATTTCCTGGAATGGCCTGCTTGAAAGCATCTTCTTCAACAACGATATGTGGTGCGTCCTGCAGGATAGATTCTGCAAAGTCGTGTTGAATGCGTGAGGAAACAATCACCTTCGCACCAATCTGCACAGCCATGTTTTGGAGTCGAGCAAGTGGAAGTGACGGGTCCATCATCGCAAAGGTCGCTCCTGCTTTCATAGTCGCCAGTACAGCCACGATCGCCCATCGTGATTTCTCAAAGCACAACGGCACGATATCGTGTGGTTGTACACCTTCTGCGACTAGAGCTTGTGCCATAAACGTGGAATATTGGTCAATTTGCCCAAAAGTCAAGGTACCGTCCCAGGAGTCGATTGCAACCTTGTCAGGCAGTTGCTGTGCTCGTTGGGCAACCATTTCATGCATGCAGAAGTCGTAAGTAGGGGGCAATTTGTTGTTGTAGCTCCAAATCTCGTCCAGATCACTCGATGTTGGTCGCAATGAGTCCTGAATCGTCATTCTTGGATTCGAGATGCAGAGCTTGATGGTGTCTGCTAGTGATTTAATGTACCTGGTCACTTCATTGTCCAGCATGTCCTTGCTGCGGAAAGCTGGTTGGATGTTGAGGGTTCCGTCGAGGAAGCGTACTTCAAGATAAAGTGTCTCCTGTGCTCGCCATGTCAGCCAAGTACATCCTTTACTACAGTCTGATATTTGCACGCACTGTTGAGTCTCTGGGCTGCTGTGATAGAATGTTGGTGCTTAAAAGTAGTGAGACTGGCTCCATGCTAGCAATCCTTTTGGTTGACTCTGCTATTAAGATCTGGTTCGCAATGTTTCCAATAACATTATCGACCGAGTCCTGCAGACCTCCCATGACTTTGTCCATGGAAATGTGCTTGAGGGGCTCCTCTGGCTCGTCTAAAGAACTTTGATATGTCCAGTCGAATGATACACTCTCGCCTTCTCGAGGGCGTAGCAGCACGATCAACCATGATGCTAGCACGATATCCTCTCTCATGCTAGTTGGTGTAGAAGTGAATTGAGGATATAGATCAATCATGTTGTAAGAGAACAAACAATCCTTTGTTTTGCCGCTCACAGCTCCAGACTCGAACTCAGTGGAGTGTTTGTAGCCCATCTCTGCAATTTCTCGGGCTTGTAGTCGTAATTTTGGTAATGATATTGCACAATCGACAGAGTTCAGACTCAATCATACAGCCGACCATACCACGAAGGTGTGTGTCTCTACACGAGTCCGCTTGACCATGGTGGAACATGCCGGGCAAGAACAACATACCATGGTGGTCCTAAGCGACATCGGGTCATGGCCTTCGGGCACGGGAGATCCGTTACGATGACACGACATCTGATAAGATGAAGAGTTTTCAAGGCGCACGTCCGCGTGCCCAACACGAGCATGAGCCCGGAGCTACTCGACACGCTACTAGAGGTCGGTGCATCTGATTAGATGAATCGCGTTTACCGACGTCGTTGGTGGTCCACTTGGTTCGCGAAAACCTTGAGGAAGGATGGAGGATGAAGTGGGGTCACAGCACAGACGACATTTCCATCTGATTAGATTTCGAGGCGAGCTCAATCAAAGCTCTGACTACAGAGCAGAATCGATCTTTCAGCTCCTCTCTTGCACCAAGGACATCGTCTCACTGGTCGGATCAGATTAGATTCGGCGTGTCAGACCAAGACTCGTACTCGGCCACAGTATCCATCTCTTCTCCACATGTATATCTCTGGTGATGGTGAGGTCGTGATTTATGGAGGCACACGCAGGATCTGCAGGGCGTCCTAACGCACGTCCCATCGTCCTGCACGAGCGAGAAGTCAGAAAGTTGGGCGCTGCCAACGTGTCGGCGTAAATTTTGCCATGTTTCCTGTTGCAACGCTACGATCCCGACGGCGTTACCTGCTCGTGCCATCTCGCAGATCATGGCATGGCTAAATGACACTCTCCATGGGCCGACCAGCATGTGCGGGTTAAGCCATTTGTGCCGAGGAATGCCATCAGGGTGTCCAGAAGATAGTTGCTGCTTGAGGTAGGGTTTCGACTTGCTGCTATCGACAGATCAACACTGTTTCAATATCACAAAATGGCCTCTACATTACCACACCAGTATCCTCTGGTCAAGCTACCACATCCCTTCCTCACATCTTACCGAGTCAATGTGGTCTCGTCAAATGCACCTGCCAGGCGAGTCTTGCATCTAGAAGAGCAACCTTCAAATGGCAAAGCACCAGCCGAAGCATTGCACTCGGACTCATTGACATGGCTTGACTTGCACACAACGCCCAAGGAATCTCATCCTCCGCTTAACGACAACAGCGATTGGGCTCGTGCTGTCCGCGGTCCACAGACGACCTTCAAATGGTCAGACAGTGCCGCTCCCACCCTTGGCCAGGTGTGGAACGTTGTCCACGCCATCTACCTTGCTTACCCCAACACTGAGCACTTCCGCTTGACGCTGCAAGGCGCAGAGAAACAGACTCTATATGACGAGTTGTTAGCTACTGGTCTCGCCATTGAACACCCCAAGCCATGGCACTTGCACAGCGAGTCCATTCCTCGTAGCAATGAGCTCCTCATCCTTCGCAGCTCCTTCTGGCAAGGTGCCGCATCCCCTACCGGTCCGCGTCCCATCTGGGTTCTAGGCGACGGTATTGACAAGCCCCTTCGTCAACCTCTCTCGCATTACCCTCTGATGCCCGAGAACCACCACTTCACCATGAAGTTCCCCAACGAGCGCGTCTACGCCCGCCATCCCGTCCGCCGCCCCAAGCCCGCTCCCCAAAGCATATGCTATTCGCGCTACATACCCGAAGTGAACCAGCACTTTTCTCTCGAGGTTGTCGATTGGACTTCACCCGAACATCTTAACCTCTTCCACACATGGCAAAATGACCCTCGCGTCGCAAAAGGATGGAATGAAACTGGAGACCTCGAACACCATCGCAACTACCTCAGGACCTTGCACTATGATCCTCATGTTCTTTGCTTGTTTGGCCGCTTCGACGAGACTAGATTCAGCTACTACGAGCTGTACTGGGCAAAAGAAGATCACTACGGCGCACACTTTGAGGCGGGAAACTATGACCGCGGCCGTCACTCGCTCGTCGGCGATCCCTCCTTCCGTGGCGCCAAAAGAGTCAATGCTTGGTACAGCAGCTGCATTCATTACTGCTTCCTAGACGACCCTCGCACTGCCAATGTGGTTGGTGAGCCCAAGGCATCTGGAAGCATCATTTTGAGCTATGAGCAGAGTCAGGGGTTGGCGATTGGCAAGTACGTGGATCTGGGACACAAAAGAAGTGTACATAGTGTCGCGAGTAGAGAGAAGTGGTTCCAACTCTGTCCGGTCTTCTGGGATGGAAGGGAGAGGCCTTTGGAGAGCGCTGACAGAGCCGCTTGGGCTGCTAAGCTGTAGGACTCTTTTCAGTCTTGCCACTTGAAAGTAGACGAATATGAACGAATGCATGTTTAGTTTCTTGATACATCCGACACATTGAATCGTGACCCTGTCCCTCTAGTAATTGTCAAGCTGGAAGACTATTCGGGAACCATGGCCATAGTCGTTCTGTCAGCTAGACCACGGATGCAACACGAGATTCATGCCCTAAAGCACCGGTCGCTGCAGCCAAGTGTTTCTTGCAATATCATGCCGAATCCGAGCTCATTCTGCGAGAAGAAGATCATCGCGACATCCATCCAGATCTCTGACAAGGTTGCAGCCAAGAACGAGGTGCATGGACGGTGCAATTAGGGTTATCAATCTGATAATCGACCCGCTTCAATGCAGAAAGCTCGGGTCCAAGGACTTGGCGAGAATGACTTTCCCGCTCCTGCCCTCCACCAAGCTCGTTTCAGAGACATGTCGCGCCATTGACAAGCTTCCCATGGCTCGTTGTGCAGCCTTGATTTTTCTCTGCCTGCTTGCTTGCTTGCTTGCTTCATGAGGGCTGATCCAGGGTCCGTCTTGTTACCGTTGATCGATTCTGTTGGACCGAGAGTGCGATGATCTCTCGCTACATCCGAATCACGTCCCAACTCCGAGTATGCCTGCCGAAGCGAAACAGCACGGTCCGTTCGTATTGAACGCGAGCACTTGCGCACGTCAAGAGCCACCGTTGCTTTGGCCTGCTCACATCATCAATCCGAGATGACGTTGGGTCGTAGCTTTTGGTCTCGCCAGGACCGTTCAGCCGGTGTCGGGCTGGGTGGTCAATGGATAGACATGGCGGGGCATGCATTGGTACATTTTTTATCAGATCCGCACTGGGTGTCGAAGACATTGATGTAAGAGAACAATAACAATGCAAACAATCAACTCCATTTACGAGGTGAACACACCGAAGACTCAACTGTCTGTTTTCCATGGACCAGCTGATCCTCCACTGGTGACAGTCGCTTTGGGAGAGTTTCTCGACATTCAATGCGAACGATTTGGAGAGCGTGAAGCACTTGTCTTTCCCTGGACTGGAACACGATGGACATATAACGACTTGAAAGATGAGAGTTCGAAACTCGCCAGATACCTATACTCAAGAGGCATTCGTCCAGGGGACAGGGTTGCAATCCTTGCTGGCAACAGAGTTGAATATGCTTCAGTCTTCTTCGCGTGTATGCGTATTGGCGCCGTGCTGGTCATCCTGAACAATACATACACAATCCCTGAGGCAGAGTATGCTCTTCAGTACACAGGTGAGCAGTGGAAATGTTTCATGACAGCAAACGTATACTAATGGACCTCTAGATTGCAAGATTCTCTTCGCGACACCGACCATCGGCAAACACATCGACAACTCGAACATGCTAAGGCAGTTCTCGAACAGCTCAGAGAAGCTACCAGCATTGCAGCAGATTGTCATTCTTGCAGACTCGCTCGACAATCTACTGCACTATCAAGACGCCATCAAGATCGGGTCACGACTACCTAACGGACCAGTCAAGAAAGTGCAAGATAGCCTCTCCCCTTACGAGACATGCAACCTACAATTCACCAGTGGCTCAACCGGCCATCCCAAAGCAGCCATGCTCACTCATCATGGTCTGCTCAACAACTCCCGCTTCATCGGTGATCGGATGAGTCTGACCGCGGAAGACGTACTGTGCTGTCCACCACCCATGTTTCACTGCTTCGGTCTGGTACTAGGCATGTTGGCTTGCTTGACACATGGCGCGAAGATTGTATATCCTTCAGAAATATTCGATGGACCTTCGGTACTGCAGGCCATCACTGACGAGAGATGTACCGCCATCCACGGAGTACCAGCCATGTTTGACACCCTGTTCAGTCTGCCACGGCCCGCAGGTTTCAACTGCGACAGGCTACGAACAGGAATTATCGCGGGTGCCCCTGTTCCGCGTCATTTGATGGAACTCTTGGTCAACGAGTTTGGCATGACAGAATTCACCAGCAGCTATGGTCTCACCGAAGCCTCGCCAACTTGTTTCAATGCCTTTGTCGACGACTCCATTGACCGTCGTCTCACAACAGTGGGCACCTTGATGCCACACGCACATGCCAAGATTGTCGACAAGAGCAATCGCATCGTCCCCGTCGGCACGCGCGGCGAACTCTGCATTGCAGGCTACCAACTCCAACAAGGCTACTTCCGCAACGCTGCAAAGACAGCCGAGGCCATGGAACGCGATGCCGATGGTGTGCTATGGCTTCACACGGGCGACGAAGCAGTCTTTGACCGCCACGGCTACTGTTCGATCACAGGACGTTTCAAGGACATCATCATCAGGGGCGGAGAAAACATCTATCCGCTGGAGATTGAAGAACGCCTTGTCAAGCACGAGGCAGTCGAGCGTGCCATTGTCGTTGGCTTGCCACACTCCAAGTATGGCGAAGTGGTTGCTGCTTTTCTGCACCGTGCCACTGCTGTGCCAAAGCCGAGCGATGAGCAAGTGCGTGAGTGGACCAGACAAACGCTGGGCAGACACAAGGCTCCTGCCCATGTGTTCTGGCTGGGTGAGAATGGTGTCACGGATCAGATCCCCATCACCGGTAGTGGCAAGATCAAGAAGTTTGAAATGAGAAAGATTGGAGAGGAGTTGTTGGCTTCCATGCCCAAGGCCAAGCTTTGAGTATGTAGCAGCAGGCTCTGTATTGGAGTTTGGATTTTCTAGTCTTTATGAAAGTTGTGGGTTGTTTGTTTTGTAGCAAAAAGTAGTGGTTCTTCCTCCCTTTCACGTTTTCAGAGATCTGTGAACAATGAATTTTGTTTCACATTGATCCCCAGTCTCGCCATCTGATGCTTCTGTTACGTAGTGAGAAGCAATGACAGGGCACACGAAGAAAATGACAGCATTGAAGAAGGTACACATAACGCTAAATCGCAAAGATACAGATGCGACTACACTTTTCCTTTTCCAGACACTCAAACCATGGATGTCTCCACCAACGCCTTGAAGGTATATGTCTACAACATGGCAAATTCACCCCTGACCTCCTCAATACTAGCCACACTATCAAGCACAGAAGCCAACAAACGACCACTTCTCTCAACCGCATACCCCATATCCTCATCCCTCAACCCTTGCTCCAACGACCCCACGACCCAGATACCGGCATCCTTGGCCACGACATTCCTACGGAACGAAAGTTTGTATTCTGCATCCACCGCGGCCTTTTTATTTTGCAGCACACCGGCGGCTTCAACATCTTGCAGTAGAGAAGTAGAATGCTCGTATCCACCTGCCGCGATGATCACATCGAAAGCGCCAGGGCTGGTGCTGGTGGCCTTTGTACGTGTGTTTTGGAGACCGAGGCGGAGTTTGTCGCCAGAGGGGATGACGGAAGTTACATGCGACAGAGGTGTGATGGTGAAGCGCCAGTCGCTTGGTTTGGGTGTTGAGATGCGTTGGGCGTAGAGGTTTTCGTAGAGTGCTTCGATGGTGTGAAGGGAGATCTTGGGGGTCTGGGAGGAGATAGAGGAGGGGGAGAGTAGGCGAGGACGCAGTTCGGGTGGGTATTGGGAGGCTGTTGCGCCGGGGAGGATGTCGTCGATGATGTCTTGGGTGCTGTAAGGCTAGTGTTAGTAACATTCAAGTGCGAGGGGAAGGATAGAAGGGTAGGCATACAAGGAAGTGGTGTCCTCTGGTCGCAAGGCAGAGTCTGTGATGAACATTGTTGCTCGCACGCGGTGCAAAGCCCCTGCACTCTGCAAGTGCTCGAAGATCTCGGCGGCCTCTTGGTCTACTCCCACAATAGCGATATCCTGGTCCTTGAGGTTGTGCAGCAGAGGTCCAACTTCAGAAGTATGAAGCACCTTGCCCTTTGCTCCCACGAAAGCATCAGGGATCCTAGGCTTGGAACCAGTAGCCAAAACAACACGCTTGCAAGCAATAGTGCTGGTATTGCCCTGAGCATCACAAACACCAATCTTCCAGCCACTGATCTGCGAAGCTCCATTCTTGAGAGGAACAACTCTGGTGACAGTGCTCGAATACCTCACCCACTCCCTCTCCTCCATCTTTGCCGCAACCCAAGCCAAATAATTGCCCATCACCAATCGCATAGGAGCCATGTGTGAAGAATTGACAAACTGCACCAACTGCCCACTCTCGAAAAGATAGTTGACAAATGTAAACTCGCTGCGAGGGTTGCGTGTGGTGACCAAGTCACGCAAGAAACTCGTGCGAGTGGCATTTTCTGGCAATACTGATGCAGGTGCCCAGTCAAAAGCAGCCTTGGACTCCAAGAAGAGAACTTTGAGTGCAGTTTCAGAGTCTGCCAGTGCAGTTGCGAGGGAGAGTGCTGTGCTGCCGAAACCTACGACGACAAGGTCATAGGACTGGCTCGGGTGGGAGGCATTGAAGGCCGCAGCCTTTGTTGTGGTTTCCTCGACTTGGAAGGACATCTTTGCGATTGGTGTTTCTTGAGCACCTTGATAGAAGGGTAAACAAAAGATTGATAAGATAAAGAAAAAGTAACAAGAAAGACACACAAGACGGGAAGATCTGAAGATCAAAAAGATTAATAACCGTACAGAGTACAACAAAATATTGTCCTCTGCGCTCACTCGAGTACAAACCAACTTACACCTCGGCAGACCATGCAAATCGTACGGCTTCGACAACTTCCTCCGTTCATCGGCCTGCAAGCAAAATCATGGCATGATTGACACATGCCTCAAACCGCAATATTGAGCGATGCTCGTGCAGACAGCAGCCCCATTTCGATCTGATAAAAATTTGATCTTTTTAGCCTTTGGCACCAAAACACTGACCCACATGTGCCGGTGTCATGCAGGGTTCATCTCGAGCACGAGCATGGACGCCCACCGTTGATGATGCCCAGCGTCCGAGTCAAGCCACCCTCTGCAGCAAAGGCAAGGCTCGCAAGCGACGAATGAAATCGGGAAGGTGCGGATGGAAGTCTGCAGAAATTGTAGCAGCGGTGAAACGAGCAAAACACGAGAACAAAGGTCCAAGCTTTATGAAGATCATCTGATCATCGGCACTTCCATCTGATTAGATTTTGGAGCCTGTGACACTCCTGTTTTCGTACCCTGTGCCACCGCCCACCATCATCAGTCAGGGAAATATCTTGCGATGGTGCTCCAAACGTGCCCGATGGTGAAAACTTTGATCTGATTAGATTGTGCTGGGAGGATGTGAGGGATGTGTCAGTGCACTCATGGGTCGATGGCGTGTATGCTAGTCTACAACAACGTGGTGATCTAGCTCAAGCCTTGTACGGAGAGGATCCTAGGACATGGGTCTGCGGAATATGCCATCTGTTTTCTGAAGGTGGTCGATCTGGGCATGTTTGTGATGATGGTCGAAGCCATATGAAGTGGATCGTCACAGTAGCTGACAGTTAAGGTATCAAGGTGATTAGTTCTTACAGATCCAAGAAGGTACGAGGACAAGTGAGGGACAAAAGAAGTTGAAGCTGGAAAAGTGTACAAGTGTCGTTATCCTTTTATTGATCGTCTCATCTATGCGCTGCCAGTGGATTTGTTCAGGTACCCCAATACCTTCTCGCATAGGAACTTTCTCGCCGGACCTTGATCGTCGTTGCTCAGAGCGTGTGATGCATTAGGCACAACGGCAGTGTGCTCATCATCCCAAATCTCCTTGTCTCCGCCAGCATTGGCTGCCTTGGCCCATCTCTTCATCAGGCCTGCTTTGTCCACCCACTCAGGGACAGCTTGGTCCGCGCCCGAGTAGAAGGCGGCCATCTTGTTCTTCAATAATCCTTGCTTTTGAATCATACCGAACGATTTCGCCAATTGTTCGTCGCTGAGGTCTGAACTAAAGACATCGTCCTCGGAGGGATTGTGCGGGCTTTCTGGGCTCACCAGACTCAAGAAGCGGCGTGCGGACAGCGGTGTGTTGGCAGGGTAGCCGATCTGATATGTCAAGTGGATGGGCAGTAGCGCATCGAAGATCTGATCATCCTTGCTGGCCAACTCCTTTGCCATCTTCTCTAGTTGCTCGTAGTATGCTTGACACTGCTCTGGGGTGTTGCCGCGGAAGCCATGTTGGCAGACAAGTTTGATGCACTCTCTGTCGCTGATGGGTGCTTGCATGATTGCACCGTCGAGTGCCAACCGCTGGAGATGCTTGAGGTCGGAGTCGAACGAGGGGTTTGTGGTGTGAGGGTTTGATCGTGACAGGTAGTGTAGCACCATCTGACTGCCAGTCGAATGTCCCATCAACACAATCTTGCCATTGTCGCCGAATTTGGATGTCTTGTAGTCCTTAATGTATCGTATCGCTTGAGCGAGCTCGTCTGTGTCTCTATCGAGGTGTCCGAGACCCCATGATTGATATGATGATGTGAGGGTGAGCGAGAAGAGCGACCACTCTGTTTGTGATAGTGCGTGGACTAGATCTGCTGTGTACGAAGTCGTTCCTAGGCCGTCGCCGAGGCCTCCGACAAAGAGGATGCTGTGAGGCTTGCGTGCGGCATTGGCTGTGTATTCGAATGTCGTCAATGTCTCTGTCTACAGGTCATACATCAGTAGCTGTGGTTGAAGCTCGAAGCCGCGAAGACGTACGAAGTGGTGCAGGATGCCCTGCATACCACCCTTGGGCCAGAATTGCGAGTATTTGCTCATCATAGTGTGTCGTGCGAGGTATATCAGATATGCTCAAAGTCACAAAATCCAGGTATTGGTACTGCTGGAGTCAACGGTATGCAATCACACGCGATCGAGACAGTCAATGAAACAGAGATCAAGACACGAGGCAAGCACGACCCTCGCCATATCAGACTCGACTCGCGGTGATACACTGACCACTTTCTCCGGCCACAAACTACCCGGCGGCATCGGGCTCGAGCTATAGTATGAGCTCTGTCATTAAAACCAAGCAGCTTGCGGCAGGACCCACCGCGGGTCTGATAACCCATGAGCGCTAGCCACCCAACGGAAAATCTGATAAAACCGATCAAGGCTGCTTGGCAGGGCGCGCCGGATCAGATAGCTCCTGTCCGAGCGCTCCGATCTTCGCTAAAGCCTCGGATCAGATAATCTTATTTCGACCAACCCCTGCACCATGCTTTGGTTTTTCTAGCCGATGGCGCCTCCAGTGAATGCCACGTATCGGTGACAGATGTACCCACTTCGTTCTGTGCCGATTATCTGATCCGTGATCACGCCTTAGGAAGCAAGCAAGTCGCGGTGAACATGGCGGCAACAATATTGCATACAATAGAGATATATTATATGCACGTTTATGTATGAGATGATATAGTGCAAAGGTGGCAGGCTGTAAATTGCAATGCTGTAAAACGCTAGAAGTGACTTTTTCATGATGATTAAAAACAGAATATGATTCGTACAAGATCGTTCATCCTCTTCGTGGTCACCCAAGAGAAGTCGAGACAACTAGAACAAGACACCCTTGGTCTGAGTCTTGGTGAGCTTGACATCCTTGATGATGAACATCCAAACAAGTGATGTTGCCATGATGCAAGTGCCGGCAATCAGCATTCTGCTCTGTGCGACTGCGTAAGCCTTGATGATGGCTTCGCGGACAGGATCACCCATGGCGTAGCTGAGTTGGGTCTCGAGATCTTCGTAGATGGTCTCCCAGTCGGCGAGAGCATCGGCAGGAAGATACTTCTGCAATGCATTGGGCAAAGTGTGTTGCCAGACAGCACCAGAAATACTGCCACCAATACCACCACCGATGTTACCAAAGACATTGAGGAAAGCAAGAGCTGCAGCGGCATTGTTGTGGTCGGATGCAGAGAGAACAGCAACCTGTTGGCAAATAATCATTGTGCCTCCGGCGAAAGCGATGAAGATCTGGCACATGATCGTGTAACCAACAGAGAAGCCGGGCTGGCGGAAGTAGATCATCAATCCAATGCCGAGGATGTAAAGAGGGACGGCAATCCAGAGCAACCAGCGGAAGCGGTTGGTGCCTTTGATGGCGAAACCAACGCAGAAGAGCCATACACCAGAAACAACGTCGAAGATGCTGCCAATATAACCGGCAGTCGAGACATCCACTCCGAACACGACCTGAAGGTAGGATGTGAAGTAGTCGTACCAACAGTAGTAAGAGATCTGGTAAGTGGCGTCAATCAAGCAAGCGCCAATGACAGTTCTGTTGGCGAGGAGCTCCCAGGGAAGGAAAGGAACGGGAGCGAGGAAGCGTTCTGCCAGAGCAAAGCCAATCAGACAGCAGAAACCGATAACAAGCATGACAATGATGTGAGGAGATCTCCAGTCGTCTTCGGCAGAGCCTGCGATGGTGAACGGAAGCAGGAAGAGGGAGAGACCGGCAGTCAAGAGGAAGACACCGAGCACATCGAATTCAATAACATAGTACCAAATACTTTGCTTGAGACTTCTACCACTCTTGGCCTTCTCCTTGAGAAGTCCATTCTTCTTAGCCTTGGAGCGGAAGTAGCGCAGCAGACCAAAGAATGGGAGAACAACGCAAGGTAGAACGATACAGAAGGTTCCGTATCCCCAGCGCCAATTGGTTTCGTGGAATTGCTGGGCAGCGGCGGGACCAGCGTATGCGGTGATGATGAACGGAGATGAAGTAAGAGCGTAAGCCAAACCTCTGCTGCGCAGTGTCGAAGTATCAATGGTGACAACGTCAACACAGAAGATGAGGCCGGCAGATCCAATAGAGTAAAAGACCTGAGCAGCACAGTATGTTCCAATGCTGTTGCAAGTTGCCGACAAGATCAATCCGAGAAGGAAGAACGCGAGCATGATCAAAAGACCAACAGTTCGATCCCACAGGTTCAGCACCTTGGCCAGGGGCATGTAGGTTGCGGCGCCCATGACGGAACCGATGATGGAGATGACAGGGAGCAAGGAATGCGCTTCGAATCCAGAGGTAATGAAGGGCGAGAGGTTGGAAGTAATGCTGGACTGGAAAGCGTTCACGCAGTAGATGGACCACATGCTGTTTGACATGTCAGTTGACAATCAAGACTATCTCATGACTGTGATTCTTACAGTGCATAAGTTGCGATCATAGAGCTCTTGGTCCATGACAGCGTAATGGCCTCGGCCTGTGTGACACCAGCTTGGGCGTCCTCATTGGGAACCTCCTCGCTGGCCTGGTCGGCGGTCACCTCATCCTGTGCGTGTTTGGAATCTCCATGAGGACCATATCTCTCTGGATCGTGGAGATGCATCTCGGTGGTTCCGACTTCCGAAGCAGAGCTGGAACTGCCTTCTTGCGGGTCAACAGAAGACGAGAAGAACTTCCTCCTCAATGCTGAAGGCATCTTGATTGTCTTCTAGATGGGAAGTGTGGATTGGTGCAGAGGCTTCGGGGAAGAAGATCCCTTGTAGAAAGACAAAGGCACTTTTCTTTTTATCTGGAAAGAGTCCAGCTGGAGGAAAAAATGGGACCATACCTCAGACTCGGGGTCTCGTTGAGGTTTAACGGTACTGGGGACCCCTAGCGTGTGAGGCCAAGGATCAGGGCGGATCAGATTAGTATGGATCGATTCTACCGGGTTGCAGCGCCGCAAACAAGTCATGCGATTTCGGTAATCTTGGTCGCGCTCGCTTGAAGCTGGATCGAAGCCCTATGCTTCGCCTTCCATCACGCCTCTTAGAGCACACCCGGTCCACTACGAAGAACCGCCGGTGCATCTTTTGATCAGATAAGATTCGACCAAGGATCAGTACCAAGGCCTGTACCGGCCGGTGAGGGCTGGTGTCGCTGCTGCCAACGTAATCTCGGCGCGTCTGGAATATTGGGCGGGGAGAGACGAGTCTTTTTCGGGCGCCGTGTCGCGAATTTTATGGAGTCGCTCCGGCGTCGGGACCCACGCGAAGCCTGAAGGATGCGCCCAACGTCTGCCCGCCGTGCCACAATGAGTTCATCAAAAGATCATCAAGATTATCTTATCTAGCGCAGCAGCAGTGCGCAAACGATGTCGCATTAGCCCGTCGCCATCCGATGCTTCTGACCGTGATTGACAGCACAAGCTTTCGTAATGATTTGCTCTCTTCGCCCAGGCAATTGTGTCGGCTAACTCGTATGACTTTATGAATCTGGCTCTTGTCAAGGGCCGTGAGGTGCAAAATGGAGGCAGACCCACCTGATTTCTGGCGGCGGCCACCATTCTCTTCCCGGTACTGTGCATCCTTCGTTTCTTCGTAACATTTCTTTATCAGATCAAAGATTTCGAGGTCCAGGCGCACTCTTTTGCTATTGACGGACCCCGCGGACCCTACCTTTTTCTAGCACTGCACTACGACGGCATTGAGTTGCCTATCCTTCGGTGTGATTGATGGTTGAGATTGTCGACTAGCGATCCTACCAAACGGCATAACAACATTCGCCAGACCTTAGGCACGATTGAGTCGATAATGGCAGGCTTCATTCAAAAGATTGGAGGCTACCCTCGTCTTCTGCTTGCGGGTAACCCAACAGCACGCGACATAGGCACATTGTTACTCGGTATCATAAGCTCAGTAGCAGCTGGAGTTCCATTTCCGATCATAGGTATCCTATTTGGTCAACTTCTGGACGACTTCAATGCAGCAACGTGCGATCAAGCAACCGATGCTGGAGATGGCGACCAAGGAAGCATCAACAACACTATTCTAATCATTTTCTATCTGGCCATCGCTCAATTTGTTTGCATCTATGTCCATCTGACTTGCTGGACTCTCAATGGCGCTCGGTTGGCACAAAGAGTCCGTGAGAGTTATCTCCAGAACTTGCTCAGACAGGAACCTTCGTTTTTCGACAATCTGCCCCCAGGAGAAGTCGCATCAAGACTCCATGGAGACATCCAGACCATTCGCTCAGGCACCGCAGAAAAGGTCGGAATCTGTCTTTCAAGTTTGTCCTTCTTCGTCACAGCATACATTGTCGCATTCATCAAAGATTGGAAGTTGGCCGCAGAATTGCTCTCTCTGATCCCGGCTTACTTCATCATGTCAATCGTTGGAAGCCACTATATCGAGAAGTACTCAGGCATGGTCTCAGACTACGCTGCATCTGCTGCATCTATCGCTTCAGAGGCACTGAACAACATCATGGTGGTTCAGGCTTTTGGTGCCAATGCTCGTCTGGAAAAGAAGTTCTCGGATGCTCTCAGAGCTTCTGAGCAAGAAGGTATCAAAAAGGCTACTGCTATTGGTATCCAGAGTGGTGTTCTCTACTTTGTCGCCTATTCCGCCAACGGTCTGGCCTTCTGGCAAGGAAGCAAGCGCATCGCAGATTCTGTGGAAGGAAAGTCTGGCGGTACCACTGTTGGCGCGACATTCACCGTCATCTTTATTCTCATCGAAGCTACTCTGCTTCTCAGTCAAGTGGCTCCATTCGTGCATCTGTTCTCAGCAGCCGTCGGTTCTTTCAACAAACTCCGTGAAGACATTGATCGTGAGCCTCTGATCGACGGACATACCAAGTCGGGCCTTGCACTTCCCCAAGCAGGAGCTGGATTCGAGTTCAAAGATGTTTCCTTCACGTACCCATCGAGACCTGAAATTACCGTCCTTGACAAGATCAGTCTTTCTATCCCTGCCAATAAGCATACCGCACTTGTCGGACTTTCAGGCAGTGGCAAGTCTACCATCGCAGGTCTAGTCAGCAGACTTTATGATCCTACTGAAGGTCAAATCACGTTCGACGGACAGGATGTTCGTACACTCAACGCTCGTGACTTGCGAAGTTTCATGAGTTTGGTTCAGCAGGAACCCTCGCTTCTTGATCGTTCTCTCCTGGAAAACATTGCACATGGTTTAATCAACTCCAGCGATCCCGATCACGCTCAGTTCAAGGACATCCTTCTCGGCTCTGATCTTGCAGAAGTCGCTGCTGAGATCCGCGATGGCACTGATCTCATGGTTGCTGCCGAGAAGCGTGGTCCTATTGTTGTCGAGATCGCTGTGTTGGCCAAGAGAGCTGCAGCCTTAGCAGATGCGGACCAGTTCATTATCGCACTCCAGCAAGGATATGGCACTGTTGTCGGATCAAGTGGGCGCCTCATCAGCGGTGGCCAGAAGCAGCGTATAGCTCTTGCAAGAGCTTTGGTCAAGAACCCTGCTGTGCTCATCCTTGATGAAGCCACTGCTTCTCTCGATTCAAGGAGTGAGCAGCGCATTCAACGCGCCATCAACAGCATCACCAATGGAAGGACTGTCATTACCATCGCTCATCGCTTGGCCACTATCACCGCCGCCGACAACATCATCTGCATGCATAAGGGACACATCCTTGAACAAGGCACTCACTCAGAGTTGATGGCCAGCGGCGGAACCTATGCTGATATGGTCAAGATGCAGACTCTTGGAAACATGTCCGAAACGAAAAATGAAAGTACAGACAACATCAGTGTTTCAGATCGCACGTCCATCGGCGACATCGAGAAGAAGAGCTTGTACGAGAATACTGTGGAGGCCGAAAAAGCCGAGCTCTCAGCAACAGAAACACCTGTCAGAGAATCTGCAGACGAAGAAGAGCCAGAAGAACTCCCAGTACCTCCGAAAACTCTCTGGGACCTGGCAAAGGGCTACGGCCCTGCACTTAGACCACACATACTCTACATTTTTGTTGCTTTCATTGGCTCCGTCTGCGTTGGTGGCGCTTTCTCTGGCGAAGCTGTCATTTTCGGTAATACCGTTGGCAGTCTCAATCCTTGCCACAGTCCTAGCAGAATTCGTAACCGTGGTGACTTCTTTGGTCTCATGTTCTTCATTCTTGCTATCATTGAGTTCTTCGCCAACCTCGTCAGTTGGTGTGGATTTGGCTGGGTCTCAGAGAAGGTCGTGTACACTGTCAGAGTCTTGTCGTTCAGATCCTTGTTCGAGCAGGATCTCCAGTGGCACCAATCTGAGGGACGTACGCCAGCTTTACTCCTCTCATACATCACTAGAGATGGAAATGCTCTGGCTGGATTCAGTGGTTCTGTTGTTGGAACCCTCTTCTCTATCACCGTCAACCTCATTGCCGCCATCATCCTTACCCACATCATCGCTTGGAAAATCGCTTTGGTTTGCTTGTCGCTCGTACCACTTCTTCTTGGAGCCGGTCTCATGGAGCTCCGCATTCTCGGCAAATTCGAAGAAAAACACGAAACCGCATATACCAAATCAGTGGACATTGGTGTAGAAGCTATCACTTCCATCAAGACCATTGCCTCTTTCTCACTTGAGGAAGAGATTTTACGTACATACAGACGCTCTCTCAAGGGTCCGCGCAAGGACACTCTGAGTGTGACCTTACAAGCTAGTCTTTGCCAGGCCTTGACATACTTCTTGGGCAACTGTGTCAATGCTCTTGCCTACTGGTGGGGTTCCAAGCAGATCCTCAATGGCAACTACACACAAACACAATTCTTGATTGTTGTATTTTCTCTGCTTGTCGGTGCTTTGCTGTGGTCGCAAATGTTCGCATTAGCCCCAGAGATTTCTGCCGCTCGCAACGCCATGGCGAGAATCTTGAGCTTGATCCAGATTGGCAAGGACAAGATGGCAGGTCACGTACGCCCTGTCGACATGTCACTTGAAGGTAACAACATCGAAGCCGTGGCTGAGACCAAGACCTCGCATGTGTCAAATAACAAAGCCTCGAGTGTTCAGATGAGAGATATACACTTTTCATACCCAGCTCGTCCTGATGTCAAGGTGATGAATGGCCTGAATATCGACATCAAGCCTGGCCAATTTGCTGCGCTTGTTGGTCCAAGTGGTGCCGGAAAGTCAACTGTCATCTCTCTGGTTGAGCGCCTCTACGTCCCTCAATCTGGTTCTGTACTCATCGACGGCCTCGATGTGACCAAGACTCGTGACACATCTTTCCGTGACAGCATCGCCTTAGTGCCTCAGGAGAGTGTATTATTCGAGGGAAGTGTCGAGTTCAACATTGGTCTTGGTGCTCGTCCCGGCCACGCCGTTAGCAAAGAAGAGATCATCGAAGCGTGTAAGCTGGCCAACGTACACGATGTTATTGCCGCTCTACCAGATGGCTATGACACTCTTTGCGGACCCAACGGCAGTCAATTCTCCGGAGGCCAGAAGCAGCGCTTGTCGATTGCACGCGCTCTGGTCAGAAATCCAAAACTGCTCATCTTGGACGAGAGTACCAGTGCCCTTGATGCCGAGAGTGAGAGATTATTGCAAGAAGGCTTGGACAAGACTAAGGCAAAGGGCATTACAGTCATTGCCATTGCTCATCGTCTGCACACCATCAAGAAGGCGAATGTAATTTTCTTGATCGACGCGGGAAGGTGTGTCGACAGCGGTTCGCATGAAGAGTTGTTGGAGAGGAGTTTGGATTATCGCGAGTCGGTGATGCATCAGACCGTGGCTACAGATTAGATAGATATCTGAGATAGCTTCTCCAAAAGTGTGTATGTTTTTATGACTGTCTGTCTCTGTTCCTGTTGTGGTCTTCCGAGGAAAAAAGTCTCGTGAGTGCGAGGGTCAACTCTTTCTCAACCTGGTGGTTCTTGCAGCTTGGTTCTTACCACTTCGTGTTTTTTGCATACTGTGTTGCGCTTCACCTTCTCCCTTCTAGCTCTCTTGTCATCAATGTTGCCTTCGAGGATGTGGGCGTTAGGTTGCGTGCGCAGAAGAAGGTCCAGAGGTGCGTGTGGTGGGTTACAACAAAGCTGTCGCGTCGTGATGTAACACAGTGCTTATGATTTGTTCCCGACAATCACTCCAACTAACACACCAAGTGACTCCCATATTTCTAATGAGACTTGAGCAGTCTGTCACGCACTCAAGGCTCAAAAAGGCAACACTACTGTTCCACTCTGACACGACGAGTCATACATAAATCACGGTCTGCTTGCCCACGCCAAATCAAAGAGAGAATACCGGCCTTGATACTCGATCAAACTCTTTGTCTACCACCAAAACACACCGTCCCTCCAGAAGTCGACATCAAACTTATGCATACTTGGCGATGTCCAATCCTGCTGTACGTATCAGTTTTGTTCACATGATCACACTCGTCCTCTTTTGAACCTCGATCTGACCAAGACTTAGATTGACAGAGGACTCTTCGATGTGATCAGACTGCGCAACGCCAATCAATGCCTCGAAAACGAGACCCGTAATCTCCTCAACAGAGAGAATATTTTGAAGCTCAAGAACGGTGCAAACCTGGCCACCATCAACGACTTGAAACTCGAAAACAACGAACATCTGGTCACCGTTCGCGACTTGTTAAAGATGGCCGAAGAGAGATCCGGAACCATCTACGAACAGAGCAACAAGATCAAGAGACTTGAGAAGCAGATCGCCAAGATGAAAGACGCAAGAAAGATTCAGGAGGAGATTCTTGCGCTCGAAGCAAAGCACACCGAGGTCGATGACGAGCTCAAGGAGCGCAGAAGAGAGCTAGAAGTGGCTGAAGAGGACGATGATGAGGACAAGGACGGTAAGAGTGAAGGTCAATGAATATGGCTGGAACTACTGCCACACTCATCTCTATAGACAATGCTATGTCGGAGGGACCATGCTTCATCTCTATCCAATGAACCCTTGCTTTCTTACATTCTATCTTCGCTTAACTAGTGCAATGCAACCAGAATATCTGTAGCCCGACATAGATTGAAATCCGATACCTCGACTAGAGAACAAGCGGTTCGAAACGATAAAAGTGGGGTGTGGCTCTTTGATGAGTGCAGAATATTTTGGCTCACCAGATGCTTCTGCAGCTAGATTCAGAGTTTGGCTTCTGCAATCTCTGGCTGAATGTTTGTCCATTCCACTATGTCACCAAAGTTCATCATCCTATTGGATCCTTCAGGGCCAAATCTATCTTGCAGATCTTCCCACTTGCGGTTCACAGCCGTCTCTGGACGCCAGCGGAAGCTATGTTTCATACGTGGATCCAGCTTGTCTTCCATGGCATCTGTAATACTGTGTATGCGGTCAGCTACATGTGCTACTACCACGAAATGATATGGTGTACTCACAATCCACCAATCACTGGGATGTGACAGAAGCCATGGCCCGAGGCACCACACCCAAGCACAAGGCTAGGATATTCAGGGTGCTTAGAGATCAGAAATGCGCGATTGGGCGTATCTGCACACCAGCAGATATGGGCAAAACTGAACGGTCGGTCGGCAAGATGTGGCATTGTCTCGCGAAGGAAACCTCGGGCTCTGTCTTCTGCCTCCTTGGGAATTTGATGCTTCGCAAACGGCACACTCGATCGTTGAGAGCTGCCATGGGTCAGCTTGTGAGGATGTAGGCGATTGTCTCGACTTACTTCTGTGGATCAACCGTCCAGTTGCAGTAGCCAGGATGCTCATCGCACATTTTCAGCTCGCCCTTGTCTTCGTCGGGCTCCATGAAAAAGCCTCGCTCAATGTTGAATAGGACTGGCAGATTCTTGAATAGTTGCAGCTCTTCCTTCGTCATCCTGATGTGAGCTAGGGTCCAGGCTGACGCTGCGCTTCACCTACAATGACCCATTAGAAAGCACAATTGAGTCCAGGTGACAAAAGAGAAGGAACGAGGGGACCATCAATAAAGGGAAGGTCCAAGCAGAGCCCGGGCCACCTTTGGCGGCAGTTCACGAGCTGACTCGTGCCTGCCTCGGCCCCCTCAACCTCACCCGCATCCTGTCGGCCTATCTTGCCCCAGAGTCATCACAAGACAAGGCCTGACTTGGACCTTCCTGGGAATCCCAATCGCCTTGTCACTTCACCGGATACGGCATCATGTCCAAGGCCCACATGCTCTAAACCATGCCTCGCAAACGCGTGATATCTCAGGAGCCTCCGAAACGACGGGTCAGAACGGGCTGCGACAGATGTCGCGCTCGCAAAGTTCGTTGTGACGAGCAAAAACCGACCTGCGGCCAATGTAGTGCCAAGGGTTTCGATTGTCAGACAAGCATCAAGCTCAAATGGGAGCAAGACTATACCATTGCTGGACGAGCATTCGGTAGAGCTGGCTTGTGGAGCAAGAAGGCTGCTGAGAAATCGAATGCTGCATCGCCATGTATCCATGTCACCGAGGACGAGGTGTCCTGGATACGGATCCCTCTGATTACGTCATACAGCTTTGTCAACGCTACGGTAGGGAACATTGAACAGCTCAGTACTTTGGAGAACCTCGCAATAGACGCTGCACCAGTATTGGATGTCGTTCATACCAATGATCGCGACGATACTTCAAGCACTGCTTCTTTGTCACCATGGCTCTCTGCTAGACAGCCCGCGTTCTTGCCTCGTCAGCACTTCATACCATCCTCATTGCCGATGCTGCCTGATCTCCCTAGCCCGATGCACTCCAGCCTGCTATCATATTACCTGGAAAAGATATGTCCAATCACTGTCCCGAGTTCCGTCAACAGATCTCCTTTTGCCAACTTGATCCTTCCATTCTCCATCTCATCCTCTCCTGCTGTCTTGGAGGCTCTGCTTGCCCTCGCCGCTTGCCACAGATCGAAGAAGGACATCGCTTTCCGTGCCACCTCGTTGAGGCTAGGAGACAATGTCCTTCGCACCCTACGCGGAAGGCTTAGTACTGAGGATCCCCTGGAAGTTGCGATAGACCCCGAAACACTGGTCATCATGATGATCTTGTGTCAGTACGAGATCATCAATGAGTGCGACAAACGCTGGGTCGTTCATCTGAAAGGAGCTCGAGATCTGATACGAGTCAGAAGAAATGCTCAGCTCTATCTTGCGGCTGGACAGTCCTCTAATAATCTCGTCGAGTTTGCTGAGAAGTACTTCGCTTTCCAGGATGTCATTGGGCGAACGGCATGCGGAGAAGAGCCGATCTTCGGTATTGACTTTTGGACATCTCAAGGCGAGGATACCGACGCCTGGCTCGGTTGTTCTGCTGGTCTTGTTTCAATCTTATGCGAAATCACTGAATTGAGCCGCCAACATCGATCACGGCCTGGCGTAAGTCTCCTACCCGACTTCCAGTTCAAAGCAGCATCTTTAGAGCGCCGACTCTGTAGTCTGAGGCAGAGAGTCTTGAACGAAGAAGACGATCTTCTACAATTGTCCGCCGAGTTGAAGAGGCTGGCAGCCGAGTTATATCTGCACTGTGCTCTTAATGGGGCGACCCCAGCCATGCCCCTTGTTGTCAGGCTCGTACAACAGATTTTTCATCTAGTCTCAGTTCTTCTCGAGCATGGAGTACTTGCTGGCTTGAACTGGCCTCTTTTTGTTGCCGCTGTCGAACTTAATCCAATGGAGGACTTCGAGTGGGCTGAAAGGCAAGACTTACCCGATGAGGTGCCAAACTATGCTCGGCCATTTGTCCTATATGCTTTGAGCCGCTTGGCTGGATCAAATGCTATTGCCAACATAGCCAAAACGAGGTCTGTCATCGAGAGGGTGTGGCTGACAAGAAGCCATGATGAGATTTCTGACACACAGTTGCAAGGGCTCGAGAAGGATCAGAATGACTGGGAACGCTACGTCGCTCCACTTTGTGGTGGCTTGAGTCTTGCTTGAGGTTGAGATTGTCACCATGCGATTCAACATACTTGATTTTACTACCTCGAGTGCCTCATCAGAGTTGGGTCTGGTTTACATCTGCATTTTCGATCTCCAACACATGCAGATTTTGGTTGTGTATTGCACTATTGACTCGGTTTTGACATTCGATGTTGCAATGCTATACTGGATATCATTGATACCAAGCCACATTAGCGTTATACGCTCATATACACAGTTGGCCAGCCTTACAGCGCGTTTCGACTGCACCTTCGACCTCAATGGCGTTGATGTTATCAAATGTGTATCTCTAACCCAGTTAAAGAACCGGCTGGCTGTGGGCGTGTGATGCGGGTTGATGTTTGGGGCTAAAGCTTATCGTTTATGCGGCTGCAGCTCCCATTGGCTTCGCTTGTACCTTCGACTTCTCCGCATTAACGTCCCTCTATCAGTGGAACATCCTTACCTCAACCGTAGGTACACGTATCAGAGGATACTGGGCATATGGCACTCATTGAGAGTGTCAGCGAAGATAAAAGGCGTACCTTCCCTTGATGACAATGCTCGCAATACTGGATAGACCAAACCACTTTCCTGTTTCGACATATATTCAGAATGACAAGTCCAGACTATGATCTCGATGTGCCTGGTACTCAACAGCTTGTTGATGGTAAGCAAATTCGCGTATCGCACGAAACCCTTTCTCACGACCTTCCAGTGAACCACAACGTTGATGCCATCCACCAGGGCGACTCTGATATCCTCCTTATCCCACGCCCAACAGAGTGCGGCTCTGATCCTCTCACATGGTCTAGATGGAGGAAGTGGTACCAGCTCTTCTTGCTTGCGCTGTACGCATGCGCATTCTCCTTTGGGGAGAACACTCTCGGTGCCGCGTGGACGACGGTATCTGAAGATACTGGCGTTTCATTGGTCAACATGAATGGCGGCAGTGCACTCAACTATTTGCTTCTCGGCCTCTGCAACATCTGGTGGATCAGCACTGCCAACAAAGTGGGACGGAGACCTGTATTCCTGTTTACCACGCTTATCTGTTGTTTGGCTGGCGTATGGCAGGGCCGCGTTCATGGTACCGCACAATGGTTTCTGTCCAACGTCTTGAACGGTGTCGGTACAAGTGCCTACCAAGCGGTCATTCAGCTGTCAGTCTTCGACTTGTTCTTCGCTCACGAGCGGGGTATGATGCTGTCCTTCTACCTGTTCGGCCAGCAACTGGGCAGCATTCTTGGCCTCATTACCGGAGGAATCATCTCAGATCGTCTTGGCTGGAGGTAAGTTTTGGTCTAGTCATACGAGCATACTTACTAACATCGTCTCTCAGATGGACCCAGTATTGCGTTGCGATGATAGATGCGGGTGTTTTAGTCCTTCTGACTTTGACCTTTGAGGAAACGCTATTCCCGAGGTTCATCTTCGAGAGTATTCAAGGAGTCCTTCCAGTCACTGAGGGTCGATCCAGCCCTGTTGTGTCTAGCACTGACAATGAGGACTGTGCGAAGAAGGACCTCAATCGCGTCACTACTGTACAGTCCGAGGGTCATAACATACAGCAGCGCGACTTCCCTCGACGTACCTATGCTCAGAAGTTGAAGCTCTGGGTGTACTTTCCAGAAGATAAAACGACGTACTTTCAGTGCTTTCGTCGACCGTTCTCTCTCTTCTTATTCCCCAATGTACGTATACAAGGGTGCAGACACACAAGTCAACAACCACCATATGGTGTTTCCAATTCCGCCTTCGGAAACAGAGCCTCCATTGTATTGCAGGATCTTACCCAAGATCGGATCAGCCTCTATTGAAAGCCTTCCAGCGTTCGCGAAGAGGCAGGCTCCCAGTGGAGGCCTCCAGATTCTTGGATAGCACTCCGCAATACGACGGTGGTTGTTGTAATGCACCAGCTCTTGCATGAAAAAAAATGCTAACTGTGCCCTGATCTACAGGTTGTCATCTCCGGTTGCATATTTGCATTCGGCTGTACAGGTAAATGGTTTTGACTCGGCATTCTCGAGCCATCTATACTAATTAGTTGACAGCTGGCATCGTTTCTTTCAACACGATTTCAGAGATTCTGGCTGAAGCGCCGTACGGCTGGTCTGCCTCATCGACTGGACTCGTTTTTCTTGCTGCTCTTGTCGGCAACTTTGTAGGATGGTTGACCGGCGTCCTTTCTGATCGGATAGTGCTCTATCTCTCACGCAAGAACCGTGGCGTGAAAGAGCCTGAGATGCGTCTTTGGACTTTGTGCTTCTCTTTCGTCTATGCGGTGATCGGATACTTCATGTATGGATTTGGAGCTCAAGCAGGGGCACATTGGATGACAATCGCCTTTGGAGTAGGCTGTATGATTGCTCACCAGGTCTCAGCTTGTTCCATCGCCACGACATACGCCATGGAATGCTTCCCGGGGATTGGTGGAGAATTGGTTGTGGTCCTTGCTATATGCTCGTCCTGCATCAATTTCGCCATCAGTTATAGCGTGCAGCCGTTCATTGAGGCAGCTGGCTACGGATACGCCTTTCTCTTCTTCGGTCTGTGCGTGCTCTGCTCTATGCTTGCCGCAATCCCCATGAGCATATACGGAAAGTCTTGGAGACGTAGATGTGCTCCCAAGTGGAGAGAGTGGCTGTCGCAGAGACAAAACTGATCCGTTCTCGACCGCTTTTAGGCTGTGGGAGGCATCTCTTTGCTAGCTTGATGTCAGTTGCTTAGATCCAGAATTTGCTGATTATTTATCCAGAGTTCTTGATCTTGCCTTGACGGCCGAGGGTCTGTAGCACCTTCCAAAAGTGAACAACAAGCACGGCGTTGATCTGTTCCGTATGCTTGTCGATCATGGTTTTAAGGATGCTGCATGATGGAGTGGAGATCACCACACGAAGCAAAAATCAGGCTAAATATTGCATGTGCAGGTGCCCGGTCTCCAGTTTCCTATGACAAAATAAGCTCGAAACGATTTTGAGAAAGCAAGGCAGCAGACAGGCTTCTTTGCCAGTTTTGGAGTGCATGGGTTGTTGATGCAGGTCGTCACCCCCACCGGATGCTTCCTCTCGTACCCCTCACCCCACATGGCATTTGCGGGGAAAGCGACCTCAAAGATGACCTCAATCTTTACAGCCAACACTGAACTCAGAAACACGGTTTGTCACAAACTAGACCATATCGCAGGAAACCAGTGCGTGCCAGAAAACAAAGGTCATTACCAAAGCCTTGGACTGCTTTCCCATATGGATTCACCTTCATACGGATAGTGGGCTCGTATTGTCTAGGTGCCATGTCCGGGAAACCCATCAAAGTTTCCGCAGCTCATCAAGAGATTCAGAGTATACATGCACGGCCCTCCGGACATGCAAGATGCGACCGCGGCACAGAGGGACACAGGGTCGCCAGCGCAGTTCATGGATAATATACGTACAGTTGATCAGCAAGATGTTGCCTGATGCTCATGGTAGAAAGGGACGAAAACATCAGGCGGAGTATAAGAAGGCAAGTGTCATCATCAATTGGAAACACCATCGGCACATCGAGTCTACGTCTCAAGTCAATATTCGGAAACAAGATGTTGCTCTCGAGCGTTGCTCTGGCGGCCTGTGTTGCCACAGCCAATGCTTTGGACCTTCAAGTCGCTGCTAGTGGTGGTAATGCTACATCTCCTCTCCAGTATGGATTGATGTTCGAAGTATCGCTTTCTGCCAATACAATTTTTGAATTGGGACTGATCATTGCAGGACATCAACTTCTCGGGAGACGGCGGCCTCTATGCTGAGCTCATCCGTAACAGAGCATTCCAGGGCAGCACTGTGTACCCATCAAGCCTTCTCGCTTATGGCTCCGTGGGAGGCTCATCTCTGTCGCTGAAGAACTTGTCTCAACCCATCTCCAGTGCTCTGCCCACCTCCATGAATGTTGCTACTGCCAATGCCACCAGCAACGAGGTCGGTTTCTCGAACACGTAAGACTGCTAGATGTACATAATCAAACCGCTCACTGACACACCATAGCGGATACTGGGGTATTGGTGTCCAAGTCCAAGACTACACTGGCTCATTCTGGGTCAAGGGATCTTATGCTGGCAAATTCACCACTTCCTTGAAGTCTGACATCAACAACGAGACCTTTGCTACCGCACAGATCCAGTCGCACGCCTCTCCCATCGAGTGGGTGCAGCACAACTATACCCTCACTCCCACCTCTGCAGCACCAAACTCGAACAACTCGTTCTACCTTACCTTCGACAAGTCTGGAGTCTCTGGCGGCTCGCTTGACTTCACCCTTATCAGTCTTTTCCCTCCTACCTATAAGAACAGAGCCAATGGCCTACGTGTGGACCTCGCAGAAGCCTTGAAGGCGCTGAATGGAAAGTTCCTTCGATTCCCTGGAGGTAAGTGAAATCTTCAAGAATTTTGGTGGATCACAAGCTGATAAAACACAGGTAACAACCTCGAAGGAGATGATCCGCCTTATTTATGGAAGTGGAATGAGACCATCGGCCCTCTTAAGGACAGACCCGGTAGAGCTGGCACTTGGGGCTGTGAGTAAGACCATACCCAAGCACAAGATACATGCTAATTGTACCGTTATTTTCAGACGAAAACACAGATGGTCTCGGTTTGATCGAGTACTTGCATTGGTGTGAAGATCTCGAGCTTGAGCCTATACTTGCTGTATGGGACGGATTTTACCTCAGTGGTCCGGTCACCCCTCAGGAGCAGCTTCAGGTTTGGATCGATTTCGCACTAAACGAGCTCGAGTTCTTGATGGGCTCGACTAGCACCAAGTACGGAGCTCTCAGAGCATCGTTGGGATACCCTCAGCCATTCCAGATCAACTATGTCGAGGTCAGTTTTGGTATTTTTTTCTTGTTTTCTTCTTTGTTCTTACTATGTTATTTGCTTCCTTTTTCCTTTCTTTCTTGCTTCCTTCTTCACCAGTGTGAATGGTTACTGATGGTGAAAACAGATTGGTAACGAAGACAACCTTGGCGGCGGCAATGCCAGTTACTCTGCGTATCGTCTGCCCATGTTCACCAGCGCCATCAAGGCAGTCTACCCTGACATCACCATCATTGCATCCACTCCCACTGTCGACCCCATCCCCGATCACATTTCTCTCGACTACCACGAGTACTCCAGACCCGATAACTTTGTCAGAGAGTTCAACTTGTTCGACCACTACAACAGAAGCCATCCTATCTTGATCGGTAAGTGAATGTCAGATGTGCTGGTGAAGAAAGCTGACGAGAACACAGGCGAATACGCTGTCATCGAGGGCAACAACGCTTCTATGGCTGCAGTGGACTGGAGCTCAAACAGAGAAAGACTGGCCTTCCCATCCTGGGAGGGAAGTGTTGCCGAAGCCGTCTTCCTGCTCGGAGCCGAACGCAACTCGGACATGATCATTGGCGCCTCGTATGCGCCAACACTGCAAAACCTAAACAGCTACCAGTGGACACCCGACATGATCAGCTTCACTGCCGATCCCACAAAGGATGTCTTGTCGACTTCGTGGCACATGCTCAAACTCATGGCTAACCACATTGTGACCGAGACTCTGCCCACCACTGGCGGCAACTTTGGACCTGCATACTATGTGGCTGGATACAACAATCAGACGGGATCGCACATGCTCAAGACGGCCGTGTACAATGCTACCAGCGACGTTCCTGTCTCGATATCGTTCAAAAGCGTGTCTGCAGGCACCAAGGCCACTTTGTCAGTTCTGACTGCACCAAGTCATGACAGCTACAATGCTCCTGGCAAGGCACAGGTCGTTCAGTCAACAAACACGACCGTCACAGCATCTGCTGATGGCACGTTCAAGTTTGAGCTTCCCAACCTTAGTGTTAGTGTGCTGGAAGTGCAGGGCAGAGCGACTTATTGGGCAGGCTCACGGGGAGGTCATCGTAGTAGCTGGGGCCATGGCGGATTTGGCGGATGGACTCCAAGCTTTGGTAGCTGGGGCTGGAATAACTGGAAGGGTCCCGGACACAACAAGAGAGAGATCCCCAAGGGCTACAAGGAGGTTGTCTTCTAGATCAGGACAAGGCTATGCAAGAGAGCTATGACATGACGCATGAATGGGATAATCGGCACGAGACCAAGAATTGGAATGAAAATTGCAGATTGAGTTGACCGAAATTCGGTGTTTTGTGGTATGGAAAGTGGTGGAGTAAGAACCGAGAAGAAGGAGCTGCTCTGCCGAGTGCACGGAGCACATCCGATGGTCAGAGAGAACCCCGCCATGCCTCCACAGAATGAGCTCCATCTTCTACATCTTTGCTGGTGCAGCATCCGAAGCGGTCTCTCACGGAATGAACGATCCGAGAGAATGAGGGGCACTGTGGTGCAAGGAAGATGATTGCTGACCTCTCGGGTGTCGAAGAGGTGGCCAGAGGAGCAGGTTGTAAGAGCAGTAGGTCGCCAAGGATGCTTGAAGAAGGTTAAAGGTACACAGTCCTCGGATGAGCGTCACACGATGCCCCTCGTCTGCTGTACGACATAAGTAGTCGAGAGTTCCCATAAGTTGTCGAGCTCAGCGAAGTGTGTCTTGACATTTGCATATCCTTCACTATAGTCGATCCATTCATCAGCCATTCAGAATGGGTGTAGTCGAGCTCCTGTTCACACCATACACGCTGTTAGCGATTCCGATTCTCTTCTACGTCTTGCCGTACCTGCGTAACTGGTCCATCCGCGATGTGCCCTCGCCCTTCCCAGCCGCCTTTACCAACCTATGGCTCATGTACCAATGCCGCCGTGGCAGACGATACCTCGCCGTCGATGAAGCACACAAGATGCACGGCAAATTCGTGCGCATCCAACCTCACCACGTCTCCGTCGCAGACCCGGCAGCCATCCCCATCGTCTACGGCCACGGCACTGGTTTCCTGAAGAGCGAATACTATGATGCTTTTGTTAGCATCCAGCGTGGTCTCTTCAACACGCGCGACAGAGCCGAGCACACCAGAAAGAGAAAGACCGTTTCGCATACCTTTAGCTCCAAGAGCATTGGCCAGTTTGAACAGTATATGCATCACAACTTGGAATTGCTGGTCGAGCAGTGGAACAAGATGTCCAGATTGGCAGACGGCAAGTACGCCAAGCTGGACGCTCTGAACTGGTTCAACTACACAGCCTTTGACAGTAAGCTTGTCTACATTATTACAGATGACCATATATGCTGACACATCCCAGTCATTGGTGACTTGGCCTTTGGAGCGCCCTTTGGCATGCTGGAAAAGGGTGCCGACATTGCCGAGATCCGCGAATCGCCAGACGCACCCCCCACGTTCGCACCCGCCATCGAGGTGCTCAACCGCAGAGGCGAGGTTTCGGGTACCATTGGCTGCTGGCCCTGGATCAAGCCCTACGCCGCCTATCTGCCCGACCCTTTCTTCACCAAAGGCGTGCAAGCCGTCCAAAATCTCGCCGGCATCGCCGTCGCTCGCGTAAAGCAGCGTCTCGACAATGCCGACGACACTGGCCGTGTGGACTTGCTGGCTCGCTTGATGGAAGGCAAAGACGAACACGGCAATAAGCTGGGCCGTCAAGAACTAACCGCCGAAGCACTGACGCAACTTATTGCCGGCAGCGACACTACTTCAAACACCTCTTGCGCACTGCTGTATCACTGTCTCGCAACTCCCCATGTAGTCAAGAAGCTGCAGCAAGAACTCGACGCCGCTATCCCTTCTGGCACTGCAGTACCCGTGTTTGATCAAGTGCGCAATCTGCCCTATCTCGATGTGGTCATCAAGGAGACGATGCGCATCCACAGCACCTCTTCGCTAGGTCTCCCTCGCGTTGTCCCTGCAGGCGGCGCCGACGTCTGCGGCCGACACTTTCCCGCCGAAACCGTCCTCAGTGTTCCCGCCTATACCATGCACCACAGCAAAGAAATCTGGGGCCCCGACGCCGACGACTTTAGACCCGAACGATGGGAAAAGGTCACCGAGACGTGAGTTTTCCTCACATCCCTGCAAAAACTCCGAATGCATGTACACTAACAATACACCAAAAACACAGTCAAAAATCAGCCTTTATACCGTTCAGCTACGGCCCTCGCGCGTGCGTCGGCCGCAACGTTGCAGAAATGGAATTGGCACTGATTGTGGCGACCGTCTTCCACAACTATGACTTTGAGCTGTACCAAAAGGAACTCGAGACCAGAGAGGGCTTCTTGAGAAAGCCGCTCGAGTGTTGGGTTGGTATGAAGAGGAGGGCTACTGCTGCTTAGTTTTGTTCGGTTTTGAGTACGAGGGTCGGGGGCTTTGTTGTGTAGTCTGTGTATATTTTTCTTTGCTGTATATGAATCTTTGAGTAGGAATGAGTTGAGATGGAGTACATGGTCGTTTAGTTTGCAATGTGTCATGTGTTGGCATCTTCAATCCGAACTGACCAACGACCAGCTGCAAAAACAATTCATATCTCATAAAGAAAGAAAGAGGGGGAAAATTATAGGAGGCCACACAATTCATTAGAATCATACTAGACTACTACGCAGACACGCCATCCCCATCCAATGCAATCCGAGCAGTATACAACCCCCTCCTGCCACCACCAATCTGTGCAGCAAACACAAAATGCTTATTGTCAAAAGCAGCATCTGCGCCTCCAGGACCCACGAGTCCTTCATATACAGTACTAAACAGAACACCCTGTTTCGTGAATCCAAAAGTTGAAGATGAGCTCGTCGCATATGCCACATTGTAGTTTGTGGTGGTGAAGCAGTTGGATGAGTAGAAGAGGTAGTATGTTTCGCCCGAGTGGATCATGCTCGGGCCTTCGACTAGAGGGCCGTCTTCTGGAGAATCGTTGGTGATGAGTTGGTATGTATTGCCGATCTTTGTTGCACCATCGCTGTCGACTTGTTGGATGAGGATGGGGGTGGAGGTGATTGGTTTGATTCCGTTATTGCAGACTCCGCCGTGGCCGAGTGAGTTGGCGTCGACTTTGTATAGGACATATCGTGTTCCATCTGCGTCGCGGAAGCCTGATGCGTCGATGGCGCCTCCTCGGTCAGCTGGACAGGCGAAACTCTCCTCGGAAGGTATATATGGGCCATCGATTGTGTCACTGATCGCAGTGCCAATGCAATGCGGAGCATTCGTGTGGTATGTAGGAGCGCTGAAATATAAGAGGAATGTACCATCATCCTAATTCTCGTCAGATCTGAGTGCTTCAGGCAAATGCAAACACCATATACCAATTGATTGATATCCGGAGCCCAGACATGATTCTTGGAAGCATCTACCCAACTCGGCAAGTAAGGCAGCATATCATTGCCTGCCTGTAGTGTCCACGTTTTGAAATCGGTCGAGGTTGCAATCTGGATGTGCGTGCTTTTGTAGTCATATAGCGATTGCCCAGCAAAAGCATACCAGGTATCGCCAACCCTAAGAATCGAAGGATCTGGGAAATCTGTTGTGATGTGAGGGCCGCACTCGGATCGTTTTCGTAGCAGAGGAGTCGTGGAAGAAAGTTGCAGGAGGACTATCCATGTCAGAACGAGCGATGCTTTGAATAGGGTCATGGCCACTGTAATGTTGAGGTAGATATAGATGTAAGATCGAATGACGAGAAGATCAATAATAGGGATCAAGCTTTCTCAAATTCGACAAGCAGCTAGACACAAGGCAAGAGCGAAGCATGGTAGACTTATAAACAAATCGAGACAAGCTCGAGCCACTGCACCAGCATGACGATAAAGCATGCAATGCCATCATAAGATGGCATAGACATGTATACTCCAAGCGAGTTTTGACAGCATGTGAAAACTGGGTCTTACTATACACAGCACGTAGTATAGTTTTTGCAGTGCGGAGAGAACATACCACTCGATTTACGGCGAATCAAAAGGCTTCAATGTGATTCTTCTCCGAACGGTCATGGTACGTGTAAGACGAGGCGTTCTAGCAAGCTGAGAAAGCTGACATGTCTGGTCTTCTGATGGCATGTCTCTTCGTCCGCTGGCATACGCGAGTCCAAGTCTCTTATCTCATGGCGTCAAGGCAGTGTGTCCATCGCGTGCTCAGTGCAAGCAGGAAGACGATCTTGCAGGTTCACTTGATGCGACCCGAAGAGGAGGGTCGTTGGTTTCCATGATGTGACTGAGATCGACGCATGCCGCCATGTTTCAAGCATCTTGCAACATTCCCAGAACTGAGATGTAATCCTGCGGTTTATGAACAAAAAACAATTGATGGACTGTCTGCGAGATGGCTTGCCCTGAGAGCCCCGCACCGGGCCCGCATCGCAGCGGCCTTCGCGCCGGGCCAGCCTCGGGTCGGCATATGACGCAGAGTCAATTTAGCCTTTACGTGACACGAGAGCTGCGCTTCGGTTGCCGACTTCTTGCTCGCTGCATCTCTCTCCGGTTGTCACACCTCAGCACGAGAGCAACGACTGTCAATCGATTATCGCCGAGTTTCCACAGCACCTTCCAAATCAGACTACGTGTATTCAGTCCAGTATGGGTGTGTTCAAGACATTGTCAAAGGTTGCCGCGTACGGCACAGTAGCAGGAGCCGGAGGGTGGGCTCTCTGGACAAGAAAGTCCAACTTTGTTCCCCTGTCACCCTCGGATTACATCTACAACACGACCTTTTATGCTCGTAACAATCCCGAGAGGAACCCTGCAACAGCCGACTTGTGTGTGCGGAGGGTACCGCTGAGCCAGATCAAGCCCGAGTACCTTGAGAAGGAAGGAAAGCTGGTCGAGAAGTTCTGCGCCGGCGTGTGGGGAGGCCTCGGTGAGTGCATCTATTTTGGTGCCTACCATTGCTTTGGTATCTAATGGCTCTACAGGATACGCATACCAGCGCCAATACCTCGAGAAGAAGTACCGCGATGCCGACACCGAGTCCCAAGTATGGGACACCGAGGCTCTCTTGGAATCCGAATACCCCGTTGGCACACAGATCACAGACCACTTCGAGGTGCTCACCAAGACACCCGAGTCAATCATTGTTCGCTGTGGTGACTCGCCTCGCAAGATGGAAGTCAGACCCAGCGATGGGCTGTTTGAGATGAGGGCAGAGATTAAGCAAGACGAGGGTGTTGCCGAGTTCCAGCTGAAGAGTGTCTTCTACCAGGGTCTCGGCAAGGCGACTGGCAAGCCCATGCCTGCACACATCGAGTTCCTGCACAGACAATACACCAAGTTGTGGATGGAGACTGCCATCAGCAATGTCAGGCGATGAGGAAGTTGGCAAGAGATTGCAGATGTGGTGTAGATGGCGAGAGAAGTGATTTGCATAGAAAGCTGTGTAGGAGGCATGTGTATAGTCATTGTCCAAATGAAGAAAGAGTGAATGGTTGCGTTTGCACGTGAAAGCGCAAGCAAAAGCGCGTCATGGGCCAAAGCTTCAGACTGGTTGTTGCCTGAGTTCTGGACCTCCAAGGTTCTTTCCTCTTTGACATTCAAATCACGACTTGGCCATGAGTCGAGAAAGATTCCGTTCAAGCCTCGACGACCAATGCGACTAACATCCACCCAACTCTGCAGGCAGCATGGCGCAAGGCCGGCCCCGCCGCAAGAAGACGGTCGTGTCTTCCGACGACGATGAAGACGACCCCGTGCCCACTGTCGACGTAGAAAAGACGCTTGTCCAACATGAGGCCACCCATGGCACCGAAGACAAGCCTACCAGATCATCACGATCCAAAGCGAAAGCCTCAGCCTCGACCTCTGCCACCACCAAAGTCAACAAGTCCCCCTCCAAACCTCGACAGAGTCGTCAGCCCAACAAGTCTGCTATCCAAGCACAGCCCAAACGTGCGAACAAGTCCATCTTTTCCTTCTTCAACCCAACTACGCAACGCCAACAGGCTTCGTCTCAGGACTTGACAAGCCCACCAGCTTCTGCCAACTCCAACCCGAGTGAACTAGACATTGAGGATGACATTTCAGCCGACGAAGTCACACTGTCTCAACCTTCCCAGATCGCCCAGACCTTGCGCAAGAGGAAACTCATTAGGGACGACATTGGGGACAGCTCTCGCGAAGGCCCACCAGCAGCCTCGCAAAAGTTTCGCAAAGTCTCTGGCGGGACTAGAGCTCCCACAAATTCGACACCCGCCCCGTCCGACACAAGGCCATGGACCGAACGCTTCGCTCCTATCGACTTGTCCGAGCTTGCTGTGCACAAGCGAAAGATCACAGATGTTCGTAATGTCCTTGATTCTGCTCTGTCTGATCGTCCAAGGCCGAGATTGATCGTTCTGAAAGGTGCGGCCGGAACTGCCAAAACAACTACTGTCAGTCTTTTAGCGAAAGAGATGGGTATTGGCATAATGGAATGGAAGAGTCCAGTTGGCACCGATGCTGCGAGCAGTGCTTTCACATCTTATTCAAGCCAGTTCGAAGACTTTGTCTTTAGAAGCGGCAAGTTCGCTGGTCTGGACCTGGTTCGAAGTGATGGTACAGCTCAGCCAGCTCCTATCACCAAGGACCACGCCAAACAGATTATGCTCGTCGAGGAGTTCCCCAACACTTTCGCCAAGTCTTCTCCTGCTCTGCAGATCTTCAGGAGCACCATCTTGCAATACCTGGCTGCACCGACATCATCAAATCCCACCCCCATGGTTATGACCATCTCGGAAGCCCTGCTTTCAACCACAACTGCATCTGCCGATAGTTTTACTGCTCATCGTTTGCTTGGTCCTGCCATTCTGAATCATCCACAGACTGCCCCAATCGAGTTCAACAACATTGCTCCCACCATCCTGACGAAAGCCTTGGATGCGATCATCATAAAAGAATCTCGCAAGTCAGGTAGACGCTTTGCACCCGGTCCTGCCGTGCTCAAACATCTGGCAGAAACTGGTGATATCCGGAGTGCTGTTTCTTCTCTCGAATTTCTGTGTCTTGCTGGCGATGACAGTGGTGCTTGGTCGTCAAAGGTCGCTTTTACAAAGCCCAAAGGTCGTGCAGAAGCCGCCTTGACTAAGCAAGAACAAGAAGCCTTGAAGTTGATCAGCAATCGCGAAAGTAGTCTTGGAATATTCCATGCTATTGGTAGAGTCGTGTACAACAAGCGTGTCGACCCTTCCAGCCCTGTTCCTCAACCTCCGACGTACTTTCCTCAACACCGCAAACCAAAAGTTCCCGAACATGATCCTAACAATCTGATCGATGAAGTTGGCACCGATACGTCAACTTTCATTGGTGCGCTACAGGAAAACTATGCCTTGTCTTGCTCGTCATCATCGAGCGAAGATGCAATGGACTCGCTGAATGGCTGCATCGATGCTCTATCAGATTTTGACATGCTATCTTGCGATCGCTTCGGCTTCGGAACACGAATGTCGTCAGGCTCTGCCCAGGACAATCTCCGTCAAGATGATATCTCTTTCCAGACTGCTGTTCGTGGTGTCCTGTTTTGGCTACCAACTCCAGTGAACAGGCTGGCGGGCCTGCCTCGAGGGGCCAAGCGTGGTGATGAGTTCAAAATGTTCTTTCCCTCGAGCTCTAAGTTGTGGAAAGAGAAGGAGGAATTTGAGGCCACGTTTGAGACTGTGGTATCAACAATGCACAAGCTGGCTGTGGGTTCAAGTTCTGATTCTACGTCTGCAAATACAGAAGGTGTAGCAGCGTGGAAACGCCAGCAGACACAGGACGTGCCTTCAGAAGAGCAAAATGCCGACTCAGCCTCCCCTTCAATATCGAACACCCTTCTCAGCTCTGGCGCAAGGGCAGAGTTGCTGCTTGAACGCCTTCCTTACGCTTCCCGGATATTGCCCTGCCACAAGGACACACCACCCTCATTTATTGCAGGTGTCAACACTCTGACTCGCATCTCTGCTTTGAATTCTTCGCCCACCGCTCTCGATGATGCAGCTTTGGACGTGATGGAGGATAACGATGCCGACCTGCAGCAATCGGAGTGGACTGATCTCCCAGATTCAGAGTCCGCCGCGACGAAGAGAGGCAAGAAACAGCAAAGCCAGAAGGGCGAATTTGAGGGAGGTGGTCTACATATACCCGTGGAGCATGCGATAGAGAAACTTGTGCTCAGTGATGACGATATCGAGGATTGATACCCGTGAACGAGCAGAATATATCTTGTACACTGTTATGAACAAGTATCCTCATGGACCGAAGGCCGCTGCTGCCTGTGTTTTGCCTACTTACAATGTTCAATGGACGCTTGCTTTGCACGAATGCTACTACCACAAAGCGAGTTCTCACTCTGCGATGAGGGCCTTCACCCATCTATATATAGCAGAATAATCATCTGCCTAGTAATCAATAGCGGTGCTGCCGGTCAGTCTTGGCTTGAATGTTGTTATACATTTCGAACATTCTCTAGATCCTTGACCGTGTTGTGCTGGCGGGCAATTCGTCATTGAAGAGAAGACGTAGAGTAGAGCACCAAGGATTCTTTGAGTAGGCCAAACTCTGTAGATTATATTGAATGACTACAACCCCCATCATTAGACCTCGCACCTCTTGCTCATCATTCTATCCTCATCATTCTATCCTCATCAACGTTAAACGTAGCTACAAAAGAAAACACACCCAAACTACTGCAACGTGACCTCGCATTTATGTCCCTTGGGCACAATGACAAAGTAATTCTCCAAGTCCATGCAGTCCGCAGCCATGCTCGGAGCAACACGCATACCCCTACACTCACGAAAGAGAAAGGCAGTAGCATATCTCAGTTCCATCCAAGCAAGATTGATGCCGAGACAACTGTACGCACCGGCTCCGAAAGCGCAGAATGTGCTCTTGGCTGCTGCACTCTGTTCTTTGCCGTCGAGCCAGCGGGTGGGATCGAAGCTGGGGATGCATGTGTTTAGCAAAGTGGATTGGACACTAGAGCGTGGGGACTTACACTTGAGCGTTTGGCCACAGGTTTTCATCTCTGTGCATCGTGTAGGCTTGGGTGCTGACTGTTGTGCCTGGGGGTACAAAGTATCCATCGAGTGTCGCGCCACCTTCGGGCACGACTCGAGGAAGACTGCCAGGCACAGCGCAATACAGACGCAACGTCTCGTGGATGACTGCGTTAAGCAGAGGCAGCTGTTCGAGATCGGCATCGGTGAACTTGTCACCTAGCTTGGCGACTTCCTCTTCCAGAGATTCTCGGAGTTGAGCTCGAGATACGACGGCCCATGAGAGGAAAGTCATGGTATTGGCAGTCGTGCCTGAGCCGGCAAAGATCAGCGAGGTTGATTCGGTTCGAACGTCCATGTCGTCGACGTGTGTTTCGCCCTTCTCAGCCTCGGCCATGATGGTAGCCATGAGATTCGAGTCTTGGCCACCCTTGCGGGCATTCTCTACAGCTTTAGTGCCGTACCCAAGGATGTAAGCGCTGGAGTTGAAGGCTTCCTTGAGTGGCTTGAATGGTACACGGCTTCCAATGGCACGAAGCCATGGCATTTCGGCACCAATGCCATTGCCAATAAGAGCGGCTTCAAGCACTCGGATATACTCGGTTCTCTGAGGTTGTGGGTTAGCAGACTGGAATTTGTGGGTCGATCGCTGACTTACCTTTCCAAGCTCGAGCATACCAAACGACTCGCCAAAGCCAAGGACACCGACAATATCCGTAGCCATGAACGTCCACCACTTGAGCAGATCCGCAACACCAGTCTGGGCATCGACCTTGATCTTCTCAACAGCAAGTAACGTCTTCTCACGGACAGTAGGCTCCCAGTGCTCTCTGAGATATGACTTGCTGAAGCCACGAGCAAAAAGCTTTCTACGCTGACCGTGTTCGCGAGGGTTACGCATGGTAAAGACACTCAAACGAGGGAAGTTGGTAAGCTTCTCATACCATATGTCTTTCGCAAACTTGGATGACACGGCATGAATTTGCTTGAAAGCGGCTGGGTCTGCGACGGCAACCTCTGTTGGTGAAATTCGCACTATTGGGCCATATTTCTTGTGTAGGTCATCGATATAGAAGATACGGCGTCCTCCAGTGACAGCAAACTTCAGCTGTAGATTGGTATAGCGACTGATCCAAGGACCTGGTACGTCCTTCAGTGGTGACGTGAGCGAAACATATATAGTCTGTGATTGTTGTTGCTTCAGCAGATGTTGATGTTGAGCTGACCATATATACGCACCTGTATCAAGCAGAATAGTACGGTAAACCCTATGCCGAGAAGTATGAGCGAGCCTGATAGAGCAATCATCTTTGACGACTTGTGAAATTCGAACGAAACTCGACAAGGGGTGACAGCACAGGACTACTTATGATGCACTTCCACTTACAACATCACTCGCCCGTACAGCGTTCAGCCCCAAGTGCTGAACAGCCGGACTATCCGTATTGAATTCATCCTTGCAAGTATGAGACCAAGGATCCGCAATGTGTTATCGCAACATGCATGTATGAAAGCCAAACGCAGTCATCGAATAGAGCATAGAAGTACCGAACGAAGTGGCACGCGACCTGACTTGCAAGGTACCGTCTATCGAGAAGTTCACGATACGACGAATATCCCTGGCAATGGCATGCATGAGCAGCATCGTACAGACCATGGCGAGGAATGATTGGCAAAGGTCAGGAAGGAACAGTATGCTTCTTCGGACATGCATGGGGGATCGCGAGATAGTTGCATTATACGGGATCAGGTGTCGACAGCAGATTAGCCAGAAAGTTGAGAGATACAGGATCGCGCAGCCTTAGGCCCAGACAGAGAAAGAAGTTGATTGGTACCCATGCGCTGGGCCTCAAGCTTTATGACCAAGCGATTGATGTGCAACCTTCGTGCGGAGATTACAGTGGTTGGAGATTTCCCGCAGTGCAGACCGATAAACAGGGGCTTGATGTGACGGCTATGGTACGCTCCTGAGTTGAATGAATATATTCAAGCATGCTTGATCGTTGAGTGCTTCGACTGCCCTTGGTCGTACAGATGAGTGCATCTTATCACCGAGTGTGACTTACCATGGAATACAGATGGCGGGGTACATGATCACCGTATGTTACACAGTGAGGTATCTGTATAGGCTGATCAGTAGGAGGCGCCGACAGATGCGAGCTGCAAGCTCAAGACGGGCACCGCTGATAACAATCCAAGCAGGGGCGCCTTTCTTGTTTCCAAGTCGGATCTGCGAAAGACATGGAAGTGACCTGTTCTGACAGCCCAAGGTCTGCAAGTTGATGATGCAAAGCTGGCATTGTTGCAAGTGGCAGGAAGGCTCGCAGGACCCGTGGTTGCAATTCTTTGGTCCGTCTCGGCTCGACTTGCCGCCGACAGCCAGACAACTTACCATGCCTTCTCCTCTAGTTGACAGTGCGACCAACTATTCGAATGTTCGGCTCTCCGCTCTATTGGCCGTCAGTAGCCGTTGGTCTTTCTGAGAGGAGGAAGACTCGTGACGATAAGTGTATGCAGCGTTGAGATACTCGTATTCTTCGGCCTAGTCGTGTAGCCGGACACGAGAAGCAATGATGGAACAGTATGGGCATGCGTCTTGTGATGATGGCAAGAGATAACTATGAAGAGCATCAAGGCAATTGTTGTTTACGAGGAACATGTTTCGGTCGTTCCTGCCGTGGAACAAAATAGAAGCAGAGCTGTGACGAAAGGTATCACCCTCGTCTACTCATCTCGATAAAACCTCCCTTGAAGAAACATACCTAACCAAACAAATCCACCACCATTAATCCAATATTCAACATCATCTACTATCCTCGAACCCTGTTAATACATCATCAATCAATACCAAGCACATCTAGGATGGCCGGGCCAAGCCCAACCTCGCCTCAAGGCCCCCTCGGACCTCTGTAAGGCGATATATGAGCGTCTGACAGACTGCGTTTCACTGACCACCCCACGCAGCCGTCAGCATGCGGGATTCCTCTCCTTCCTTACCGTCACCGGAGGACTTTTGTGGGTGCTCAGATCCCGATCCATGGCTCGCAAGCCCTTCGAAGAGAAGCAGAAGAAGATGGAGGATGTCATCGATCGCAATCCCGGCTCTACCATTGGACGGAGCATATCAGAGAGAGATCCCCATACACGTTGATGAAGCGTGTTGAATGACCTAAGCCGAAAAGACGACCCTAAAAACACCTCGATACCCCTGGGATTCAAGATGGAATAATAGAACGAGTTATGAATAAAAGCATTATGTTCGTGTGAATAGAGTGGCCGCAGAGAACAAGTTGTGTTCCAGCCAGTGTGGCCTATTGATGTAAGAGTATGTCATGCTTTGCCTCCCATGGCTCAAAGGCCCAGTGTAACCACCTAGATCTGCGCCTTGATGCAGCGCTCTAACCAGGATATTGTGCAGAAAGGAAGAAACCCAGCCCAGAAACGCCTCATCCAAGATCCCATTAATATGCTGACACTCATGAGGTTTGCTCAAAACCATGCTTTTCATAGTCCTTGGTGAGCATTTGGTCTCTAGCCTCATAGTGGCCTTCCATCCTCCAGCGCCAGCTCTCCATATAAGGCTTGAGGTCCGTGACTTCTGGTGCCCACCACTTGTCGTGTAGACTCTTAACTCCACCTAGAAGGTCATCAACCTTGGGGTAGTGAATGTTCCATTCGTTGCCGAGCTGGGTCCAAGGCATGTTGCCGTCCTTGCGGTGAGCATAGTTCAACAAGTTCTGCTCGGGGAACTGAGGGTCGAAGCGGCTGTCCAGTTTGAGTAGCGACATGTAGTATTCAAAGACTTCTGTCGAAGGCTTGAAGACGAAGAAACCGGCGTTGAGGTAGTTGACGTTGGGAAAGTCGTGGTGTTTGTCGGTAGGAGGATAACCGTGCTCGCGCTTCATCTCAGGCACACCGGCAAAGCTGTACTCAAGAGGCAACGCTCCTTCATCCGACTTTGTTTTGGCGGGCTGCGTCAAAGTGCCACGAGTCTCGACAGCCGAATCAGTGAAGATGGCGTCCAGAGGCTCGACCAGGACAGTGTCGCCGTCGAGGAAGCAGATGCGGTCGAACTGGGTAAACTCCCACAAACGCAGCTTGGTCATGACGTCCTGCCACGTGCTTGTCGCCGTCTTGACCCAGTCGGCCTTGATAAAGTCTGCCAGGACGACAACAGCTCCATCCTTGCGCAGTCTCTGTCTCTTCGCTTCGGACACATTCTCGGTAACCAGGACAACGAAGGGGATCGACTTGTCGCGAGACGATGTCTCGGGCGCATGCAACAACTGATATGCGAGGATGCGGGTAGCAACAAAATAGTGATCTTTCTCCCAGTTCTCGTCTTGGTCGGCCTTTCCAGCGAGGAAGGTCGCAAAGGCGTATTTGGACTTTACGTGGTCGAGCTCGGTTGGGTGCCAGTTGTCGTGGGACAAGACCGGGGGCAAAACATCCTTGGCCGTGTCTGTGATGGAGTGGATGACGGCGTCGCGGTGTTCGTCGTATGTGCGCGGGAGAGGGGTGAAGAAGATGGACAGGAAAATGATGATTGTGACGAGCGGAATCCAGAAGGTCTTTGCGGTACGGATGGTTGGTCCACGGCGAAACTGAGGAAGAGGCGAAGGCGGGGGAAGAAGATGTTCTTGGGCCATGTTGACTGGGTACGCGGGACAAGTAGCGGATTGAGGTGAGCGAGAGTGGATTCACCGCCGCAGCAGGCTACTTGGGTGGGCGTGGTTGAACGAGTGTCGGGTCGGGAAACGAGTGTCGAGTCGAGGGTACGAGGGAAACAGATAGTATTATTGCTCGATGCAAGGAAATCGACAAACGGCGAAAAAGGGACAAGGTTGCAGAGGATCAAATTACGACATAGCGGCCATGCCACATACGAGCGTTGGCTGTCTCAATCCTTGATACGATGGCCAACTTTAGACCAAGGACAGCCTCCCAATCTCGACTGATTACTGCCCAAGGCGTTGCAGGCGCTTGTCAGCTCTGCCGATAAGGAAAGGTCTGAATGCCAGGAGTCACCAGCCAAGCAGATACGAGCTACACAAGGCTTCCCCTTGCTGATTGCAACTCCTTCGGCGGTTTCTTTCAGCTGAACGGCACCAACGAGGCACAAAGTCCTGGAACAGTTGGGGAAGAAGCTGAGTGTGCATGAACCGTCCCTGCCTGCCCCACCATCTGTGCACTCTTGATGGTCGCGCAATCTGCTTGTTGGTGCGCCAATTCGCAGCTTTATTGAACATATATCGTTTCCTGTCATCGCTTCAGAAAAGGAGTTTGAAGGCTGTCACGTTTGATCTTCCCCCTTGACCATGTGCGCCTCGCATGTTTGTTGTTCTGGACGCCACCATCGAGGCAGCCTGTCGTATTTTCATTCAGCTCTTGGCGAAGCCATCAAAGCTAATGCTCATTTGACTTTGTGCATTTCCATTCTTATACAAAGGGGTGGGCAGACATCTAATCGAGGGTGTGAAACTTCGAATGTCTCTGCAGTAGCTGCGTGCAAGACTTTCTGTTTCTCAGCTCCGAGTAGAAGCGCTGAATCTCATATCCGAGCTGAAGCGATCAAGACACGGTATCGTACACCCTGAAATTAGATACTGCACAAGATCATTCTCGCAATCTGCCAAGTTGGTGGCAGGAAATTCCGCCATATTTCACAATTCTCTCTTCTTCCTGCTCTATCAGGTTGTTACTCTTCCAATGACTGAGCTGGAAATGCTGGAACCTCAAGAACCACAGCCCCTTGCCGCTGCGTTGCAGGGCAGAGCAAGACCTGGTTTGTAAGACTCTTCGGACTTGCTTACAAATGAATTTGTCTTCGGAGTTGTAGATGAGTGGTGTTGACGCGGATGACTATACACGACATGGAACGGAGAGATTATGTCTCTGGTTCTGTCGTGATGCGGGTGCTCCAAGCAGGATGCTCCCAGATGGCCAATCCGAGTCGCGAGTACAAAAGATGCGGGGTGACCGCTTGTCCTCGGTATCAACTCAACTCAACCCATTTCAACTTCTAGCATCAACCACAATGTCCGGATCGGGAATCAAGACTGTGTTCGGCGGAGGTGCTGTTGGCTATGGCGCCTACAAGACTGTGGAAGAATGTCACGATATCTTCAAGATTCTCAAGGCTCACAACGTCGACACCATCGACACGGCCCAGCTCTATGGCGACTCTGAGAAGATTCTCGGAGAGGCAAAGGCCGGCGAGCAGTTCATCATCGACACAAAGACACCTGGTGGATTCGGTCCACCAGCCAACATTGCCTCGGATGTGATCATCTCGAACGGACACGAAAGCTCGAAGAAGCTTGGAGCAATTGATGTCTTCTACATTCATGCACCCTCTCGGAATGAACCCAATGCCGAGGTCCTCTCAGCAATCAATGAGCTTCACAAAGCTGGCATCTTCAAGAGATTCGGTCTCTCCAACTTCGTGGCCAGCGATGTCCAGGCTGTCTATGACCACTGTGAGAAAAACGGCTTCATCAAGCCTTCCGTCTATCAAGGCAACTATTCTCCGGTAGCTCGTCGCCAGGATACCGAGCTGCTACCCACTCTCCGCAAGCTGGGCATCTCTTTCTACGCCTACAGTCCACTGGCCGGTGGCTTCCTGACCAAAACAAAGCAAGACATCACCGACGGCAAGGGCAGATTTAGCAAGGAGGGACTTGGTGCAATCTACAACAACATGTACGCCAGACCTGAACTCTTGGAGTCCCTGACAGAGTGGGAGAAGATTGCCAGCGAGGCAGGCGTTTCACGCGCTGAACTGGCATATCGCTGGGTCAAGTTCAATTCTGCTTTGAAGCCCGAACATGGTGATGGTGTCATTGTTGGTTCAAGCAGCTTCAAGCAGTTGGAACAGACGCTGGAGGGTCTTGATCGCGGCCCGTTGCCTGCTCAGGTTGTCGAGAAGATTGATGCCATGTGGGAGACTATCAAGCATGTGGCACCGCTGGACAACTATGCTGATGGTGTTAATGCGAGCAAGTAGAGATATCAAGCTCCAGTAGGTGCTCATATCTAATTCACGTTAACGAGATCAATCTGTCAGTGACAACCATGTCCTGCCCGAATGCCAATGCATGTAACGTGTGTAGCTATGGAGACTCACAGTGCTATCGAGAGACAAGACATTATTCACTGAGAGCCAACATCTTCGCGGCTCTCTTTGACTGCCTAACTTCTCTTCTTCGAAGAAGCATTGTGCATATTTATAGCGCAGCCTTCACTGGACTTGGGTGTGTTGGAAGACGCTCACTCGTTAGGAAACCGCAACTTCAACTGCGCATCCATTTCCGTGTCACTTATGTGAATGACAAAATCAACTAGCCACAATCAGCAGCTCATTCTTCATCCTGCGCACATCGCTAACAGAAAGCTCCGGTTAAAGTAAGTACGACTCGACTGATCTTCTTCCTACCACACTAACTTGACGGCGAAGAAACCGACTTGTTTTGGCAACTGTCTACCCTTTGACTCTAAACAACACTTCTCCAAACAACAAGATCAGCCGGCGCGAGACAAAAATCAGTACAGTATTCGTCAACAGGCCTTCATCCTGCACACTTCATCACAAAAGAAGATAATCCAAAGTGAGTGCGCCTTGACATGTCTCCATACTACAACTTGACTGACACTTCTGTCTCGCTAGACACACCTACCCTGCCACATCAATCAATGTCTGCGCGCAATCGCAGACTCGACATCATGGCTACGTTGCATTCGGTCAACAACATCGATCCGCCATCACCTCTCGGCACGCTCAGCATTCTCCCACTCGAAGTTCGAGACAAGATCTACAGCTTTGTTCTGGCCAACAACGACGGTTGGTGGAACCAGATAGAGTGGTCAACCCCTTATAGGCGCGAAGTTGGCTTCTGTCGTAGTGACTTGGACGTAAGAGTCTTGCTGGAGTGTATGCCGTTGATGCAGACATCAAAGCAAATCCGCCGGGAATGTCTTTAGACTGCCTTGAGAGAGCCAGACATTTATGGACCAGGTGGTTACCACGTAACAGACCTGCTTGCAAAGCCTAAAGGTACACGTCTGTATGCACTTCTGAAAAGATTGAGTTCGGAGTGTGATCTCTCCAGACACGTAAGAGGAGTAGGTGCTGTGATGGAGTTCAGCTCCATACACACCGACAAGCACCACGCTTCTGAAGTTTTTTTCGTTGATCAGCCTACATACCACCAGGCCGTCGAACGCTGGGTTCCAAACCGAATCAAAAAGTTGAGGCGCTGTTCCGATATCTTCGAAATTCCATCGAACAGATACTTCATTGACATCTTCTACGGCAACCCGACCCGCGTAACCCACGGTTACAGCCCTCCGCATTGGCTCGACCGTCTTCCCTGGGGTATCATGCATGACTCAGATGAAATCTTTTTCGTGCGGGTCTCAAGTGCACAACAAATCAATATCAAGCTGTGGATGAACGACACTGACGGCTCAATGAGAGCTTTGGACGAAGCTTGTGAGCGCGTGAAAGAGCGCGTGTCGGACGATCGCGCTGGGCTATTTGCTACTGCCGACAGAAGGAACTGCACAGACTATCAGAAAGCGGCTCTCAAGCGACAGATCGAGAACGGTTTCCTTCTGGTCAGCAGGAACATGGAGAAACTGAGAGAATATCACATCTCCTGGATCAGACGTATGGAGATACTCTGGGATGGCTACTATGGCGTTGCAGACTTCTTCAACATGGTCGAGGGCACGAATCAAGGTTAAAGTCGGGACTTCCATCACGTCCATCAGTCCAGCTCGAAAACGCCAGGTCTCTGTCATGCGGACTGCAGACCAACGTCGACCGTCTCAAAATCTTGTACCACCAATCGAGGGCTCATGGCAAATCAGATAGCAGAACAAAATGCTCATCAACCACGTTGTGTCAAAATAGAAGGCAACCCCTGCCACATGCTTCGGCTTTCGCTCGTCCCATATCAGCAGTGTCCTTTCTTTCTTTGTGTCATAGTCAATGAGTTTCAATCATGCACATGACAGTCCTTTCTCTTCGATTCTCATAATGTCCTTGCTTATACGCATCCACTCTCAAATCTTCCTTTTCGAGACTCGTGCCGATATTGATAAGCACGTCAAAGGAGGATATTTTGAGCAGGGTCATCCCCCCCCCAAACAACTGTTCTTGGAAGGAGGACTGCCATAACTGTGGCAACCTTTCTTCTAAAAAACTCATTCTACTGAAGCTTGTATAAGAGTATCCTGGTTGGAAAGTATCCCTCCCCATGTACTAGGCTCGGGTTAGTGTGGCCAGGGTCGACCGTTTGCTACTGTACTTTTGATTTTCTGCTGACCAGGAATGGCGGTTGCAAACCAAGAGTTACACCAAAACATGACGCAAATAGTTTCAGGTTGGCAAAATAGGTTTATTTCAGAAGCAATCGTTCTACGGCAAGTCCTCTCTTAACAAAGACTTGCATGCCGAAAATAGAGGAAGATATGAATAGAGTAGCCACTACACTGACTAGAGGGAGCAAAAACAGGAAGAGGTGGTATCGTGCCCATTGAAACAATAATCAAAAACGCCGTGGTGATGTGATGAGGAAAAAAAAATGCATCATCGCTCGCTTTCTGGAAACAGCCCCTGTATGTTATTTGATTCAACCAAACACGGTCAGGAAGAGCAGAAAGGAAGTAACGCCGGGTTGGATGCAAATGTGCAATGCAATGCGTGAAACCGTGACAAGAATAGAGAAAAAAGAGGTACAAGATTGACCATGAATAGGCATCTTGAGAATATGGCACAGAAGAATTGAAAGTGCTTCAACCGAACCTCGACTCCAGCCAACAGGTAGGACACTAGACTCTGTTGTAGAAGGAGGTTGGAGGAAGATGTTGCTGCTGAGGTTGCGAGTACCACTGGTTGGCGGACGAGGGATTTCCTTCGAACCACTGTTGCTCGATATAGGGCAGACGACCCTGTTGACGCTCCTGAGGACGTCCTAGTGGCTGGTAATGCATCTGCTCACGCTGAACATTCTGAGGCTGTTGCATGGCGCGAGTGGGAGGGGGGACAAGCAGGGTCGAGACACGACGAACTGGTCGGTAGGGGCTATTACGTTGAGCCAAGAAGTAGGATGGCGACAATTGAGAGACACGAGCCTGACCTGCAGGTTGATAGTGACCATCTGTAGGAGAAACAGCGGCGGAAGCGGGGAAGGGACTCTGATGTCTTGATTGAACGACAGACTGAGGAACCGAAGTCATGCCGACAGGTGTGGAGGCGTGCGAGATGGGAGCCGGGATAGATGTTGCCGGAGTCCAGGAAGTCGAAGGCTGAGTCACGTTGTTCATGGAGCGCTGCGGATAATTGAGAGGAGGCAGCTGGGGCAACTGGATTGGCAAGTGCTGGGAGGGCTGTGATTGAGGCTGCGGGAGAGCAAGGCTTGGCAAAGTGACTCTCGGAACATATTGTGACTGGGTTTGGATAGGTGGAGGGAAGGCCGGAGTGATTCGCTTGGCCGGGGGCTCGGTGTAGCTGTCAAGACTTCTCTTCCTCGAGATTTGTGAGGCCAAATCGGGAAGCGGGCCGAGAGAGGATGGGTACTGAGGGAAGGATTGGGTGACGGGGTTGGTGGCACCGTAGTAAGGGGGCGAGGCGTGGTTCGAGGTAGGTGGCGAGGGGAGAGTGTGTGGCAGTTGAGGCATGGGTCTCGAAGCGCGGTCAAAGAAGCTGGCGAATCGGCCCAGCCTGGTCTGCCACTGGCCCCATTCCTCAGCCGACGTGAACAGGGCGTACTTCATGTTGCTCAGGAACTCGACCTCCATAATGTGCACTTCGGCTACTGAGATGCCCGACACCTCGGCCCACGTCTTGTTTGTATATGTGTTATCATCCAAGAACTTGTTGCCGAGCATGAGTGCCACGGTGAGCAGACGATACTCGCTGCCAGGCTTTCCCTTGACGCTCGGGTTGAGCTTTTTCAGGCGGTAGACGAACAGGAGAGCGAGGATGATGACATTCTGTGTCACCTGTGTTGTCGAGAGGATGGTCGTCACCCACTTGCGGAAGCCTGTTGTAGGGATAGCCTCGGGTACCAGAGACTGTGCGTTGTACGTCGTTGCAGCGTCATCCGCCCGGTCCAATGTGCTAGAGCTCTCGAACCAGAACAGACATGTGATCTAGTCTTAGTCAGCGGCGTGCTGAGACGCCCGGGTAACATGAAGTCACTAACCTGTGCTGCCAGCTCAGCAATGCTCCCCTGGCTGTTGTTGACTGATCGTGGGATCTGGAGCGAGGGAGCGATCGCGCTCAGGTGAGAGTCCCGCTTCTGGTTTGGAGGGTCGATGAAGTGTACAGGGTGTGGTTGATAGATAGGGCTGGGTGGTCTCGCAGCGCTGACATCAGGTTTCGGTAGTTGTATTTGGTTCTGGCTTTGACTTTGGCTGTAGTCGTAGGTGGGTTGGTCGTACTTGTGGTGTTCGTACTTGATGGGAGCGGCAGTCGATCTCTCTCCATAGTAGTTGCTGTGCTGAGGCTGCACCTGGGCAGCAACCCTGTTCATGTCCGGCGGCGGGGTGAGGGGCTTTGTCGAAGGAAACGTGACCTTGGCCGAGCCAGCAGGAGATTGAATGTCCAGAGGAAACTTGTGATGTGAGTGGTCGAAGGTCTGAGATGTCGAGGTCGAAGAGTCGACGAAAGGGTTGCGGAAGTGAATGCCTGGCGGCGGATACATGGACAGCATGAGGCAGACGGGAAGGTGTGATGGAGATGAGAGAGTTGGTGTCAGTTGGAGAGCGAGAGCGAGATCAGGTAATGGCAAAGAAGTATTGCATCGCCCAGGGCTGCGTGAGGAAACAACAAGGCACGGTCGAGGCTCGTGCTATCCAGGTGGGGGAGGTGTGGACAGTCAAGCAAGGAGCTGGCGTGTGAGATGAGAAGGTCAGGTATGTAGAGGGCAGGCAGGCAACAGGCAGGAGGTATGAGTATGACAGCAACAGCGGACGGCAGATCTGGCAAGACGAAGACAAGTCTGACCACGCCAAAGGCTATTCCATGATGGTTATGACACTGCGGAGTTGGTGGAGGCCAGCTCGTCAAGCACCAGCAGCAGCACAGGGTACATAACGGATGCACGCAGGCAGCCAGCAATAACGAAGAGCCTTCCGATGATCATGGCGGAAAGCCCGGCGGCGCTGGCAAACCACAACGTTCGTGAGGATTGCCCGGCGTGAAGTGTGAATCAGTGGTCGGGAGGTTCCAGACATGGACCCAAGACCTTGACCGCAAAGAGGCGCAGATGCGAAAGGGAAAAAGAGGGTCAGTCAGGCCAAAACGTTGACATGGACTGCGGTCCAAGCACTGGCTAGCTCGCCCGATACTGTATTATTGGCCAGCAATTCATCAAGCCAAACCTGCTGCCCCCGAGCGCCTGCCTGCCCTCGCGGATCCCAGCGCTGTCTGCAGTCCGCATTAGGCCGTCTATACCTAACTACTGTATCATCGTCGTGTCTCGTCAAAGCTGCGCACACGAGCGCCGCGTAGCTTGCGTAGCCCGTAGCCCCTGGGTGCAAGAGATTGCCATACTCATCATCCATGATCCATCCCCAGGCCCGCCCGGCCCGACCAACACGAAAGGATAACTGAAGATTGTGATACGATGCCACGGTCAATCATCGTAACTACCCATGCCATGCCGCTGCTCCTTGCGGGAGTTGCTGTCGGTTGCTGCTGCTTCCTTCTCCCTCCTGCTGCGATGCGCGCCAACGGATGTCGGCCTGACCAAGCAACGTAACGAACGCATCCGCATCCATCCCCCATCATCGATAATTCGCATCAAGTATTGGCTGTGCCAGGTCCCGCCGCTCACGCGTCAAAATTAAGTTCAAGGATAAAACCATGTATGCAACAACTTATCAGTAGTGACCTTCCATCCTTCGCCCTCCCGATCCATACAGGAATCGGCGTATATATGCTCGAACACGGGTGTGCATGACCTCCGCGGCTTGTGCGGCTCGAGCATTTGGCTCACCATGATCAAAGACAAGTCAGACAAGGGCACACTTGCACTTTCTTTGATTCGCCAACCCGACACGCCAACCTTGGCAGCCACAAAAGGGCCGGCAAATAGCAATCAAAAATCCTCTGCCAGAAGAAGAAAAACCTTGCAAGGGAATGGAATCATCACGGCCCCCAAGCCATCGTTGCGTTAGCTGCGACTGGCGACGCAGACCGACGACGACGCTTGGCTGGCTCCGTCCGTCTCACACAGTCTTGGTACCACCTGCGCAGTAGTCACAGTGCGCAACAGCCAGCAGAATTATACTCGAGACTCCCAAACTGCTGCTGCCGGCTGGCGAGCTAATTTAATCATACCCTCCCCGCGCTTCGCCGTCTTGCATACAAATCGACCCACACGCAGCCTGGGCGACTAAGCGATACGATATCCGATTTGCCCGACCGGCGTATTATGCACACATGTTTCTGGGACTCCTCGTGCCTTGACGATTTTGATAGGTATCATGCCGATGACACTACTGGCGTTCCTCTCCCTAGATGACTATTGCCGCCGGCGTTAGGCTTCCGCCCTTTCTTCTACTCATGACCCACCATGTCTAATTTGAAAAAAGAAGGTCTCGAGTAAGCAGCAACATCATCTTGTTCTGGAATTCGTCTCCTAAAGCCGACCGAGCAAGTGGCACCCGTCCGTGGGAGGATTTGTAGCTCTTGCTTGTCCATCCGTAACTGCCGTGAGCCGTGGCTCGTCGCCGTCGCCTCGATTCGCTTTCTTACCTGGTGCACAGTGCTTCAGAGCAAGCGAACACTATCTTTGTCTTGTCACGCATGGTGCAGATGGCACAGCACAGTAGTGATTATTGCAATTCTACTTTGCTCCAAACCGTTCGCTGGCTGTACCACACGCCAGGGCTTGGATATGCTAATCATTGCCTTTCCCAACCAAGCGAGCAATCTGGATCCATCTCCCGGGACCACACCTTCACCTCGTTCTCATCTGCCTTACCAAGCATGCTGCTCTAAAGCAATACACAAAGCCTATCAAGCGGTGACGAGTCAAATACCATTTGATCGTTGTCCGTATTCCTCCCGAAGGCGTCGCATCATGTCTTAGTACCTACCAGCTGGCTTGAGCAGCATTGAACGGCTGCTTGCGAGACTGCATCACGTCGCTAGAGCGCACCCTCGACTCTTGTTTCCAGCAATCAAGCAAGCATCGCACACACGCGCGGCATGCTCGAAACTTTAGGCGCCTTGCGTGACCGCCTTTGGATCTTCAATATCAAGATCAGCAGGTTCTAACACCTGAACGCCGTTGCCGCTTGTTTGCAAGTCACAACTGGTGGCCGCATCAGCCTTGGTGGGTGGATGGACTAATCAAGGTATGTTCTTGATCAAGTTTCTAGATTGTCACCGCTGCCCGACTTGAGTCGCATGTTTGAACGATGGATGGTGCACCGGAAATCGTTGCAGGTATCTGCACAGTAACCATCAGCAAGTACAGGGTACGCTTGTTGCAACATGCTTGTCCTTGTACCCACTCGGCGGAGTGTCCGAGACAGCAGCTGACACGACTGTGAAAAAGCCACGAAGGCGGAGCGGGACCACATCATCAAAAGACAATAACATCCATCCCATGCCGCCCGTTTGGCGTCCCATGCCTGATATCGAGTAACGAGGACTTCATATTGCGATTCATGAGCAACGAACATGAGCCAGCCCCGAGTCCGTATATCCGAAGGGCTAGTCAAAAGCACAGGTCTTGCTCAGCCTGGGCGGGCAGCGTGTGGAAACATGTGTGGGGTCAGGAGGCACTATTCCAAATGGGTAAGTTTGATTGATCTCGAAGACGCCCCTCACGAAACGCGTCCGCATCATCATCTCGGCGAGTCGTTTGATGACCTATCGTACATGCTTTTCCTGGATGCGGATGGACGTTGGCGAGAGATGCTCGAAAAGCGAAGCCTGTGCTTCCAGCCCATCTTGTTGTACGCATGATGCGACTCCTGGTTTCGTAGTTAAGGTGTGAAAAGTAAGATCAGATGCAGCGACAAGGAGGTCTCTTCATCATCTAATTCGTCATCAAAGAGAAGCGACAGCTGTGCATCAAGTGCAACCGTTACCGAGCAAGATGTTGATCAGGGCGGATGGTCGGACGAATCAATGATCGATCTCTATTTTGTTTTCGACCCGTGATGACAACCTTTTTCCTTGCTCCTCTCGCATAGCCGCTGTCTCCTGTGTTTGACCATCCAACATCTTTCCAACCGTGACTCCATGCAACTCACTCCAACGAAACAGAGACACGCACGAGCGAGCGCAGCGGGACGGATTTGACGGGGAGCGGTGGTGGAGCGCACCAGACAAGGAGCGCAAAAGGCAAAACAGTAACCACCAGAATCCTGAAATCTTGCTCCCTCACTCCCGAGGACGGCCGCGAGTCGTCCATACAAAAAACCAATCAACGCTTGTCGCTGCCCGTTACGCTCGCTCGTCGTTAGTGCATTGCGAGCAATGGAGTTCGTACTCTTGTCTGGTGTGTAGTTCACCGCTTATCCTTTCTATTCGATCAGATCATGTGGACTATGTAATCAGCGACACGCTTGCTCCATTCCTGCATCTTGTTATTGCTCTCTCCACCATGCCTATGGTGCTATGTTGATGTTGATGCCTTGCCCTTCCGTGCCGCGCAATCCCTCTGGCGAATGGGGTACAGGAGAAAAAACTTTGACATTGTTCATTCATACGCGAAGGTGGGTGTGGGTTCGGTGATATTTGCCAATAAGATGATCATCTTTGCACCGTGGTCCACAGCTGGCAAAGAGGATTTTACGAAAACGACTTTTATTTTCTTGCTTGGGGGATTTTCGTTTAGCGTGGGAGCGCCTCGTACGAAGCCCAGCTCAGCCTTTCAGCTTGTGTGATTTGAATGTTGGCAACCATCTAATTCTCCAGAGAGACAACACGATCTCGAGCGCAAAAGGAGAAGTTGGCATCGGGCATGGAAATCTGCCACAAGACTACTGACTCTGCTTCCATCATGTGCAGGCCGCCGCCCGGCCGGCATCACCGTAGGATGGATCAGCGAGGGCCCAGCCACGTTTGGCAGAAGCGACCAACGCGGGAAAGAAGGTCTACTGTGGAGCAGGAACTCTGTTTGCAGGCACGACGTCGAGATGGAAGCTACAGATCTCAAACCCTCGCGCATGTCTCTCATCGTCTAATTCCACACAAGGGCTCTACCGCTTTGAGACCACGTAGTTAGGGCGGGTAGTCAAGGAAAATCTACCCCTTGCTTACTCAATATGTAGCCCTGCATCTTACATTTCGCTCCGAGGCACGAATTCTGGCTGAACGACCAATTCGATGGAAAAAAGTCAAAAGCGTCGACGACACACAAGGCAGGAGTTCGCTACGCAACTTGATCCTGTCCTTTCAGCGGGAATGCAAGTAACCGGGGTCCGGCAGGCAAGATAGCTCCGTCACCCATGTCAATATACGACTTCCGCGAACATGCCTTGGGTCTCGTAACCCGGCTCGTCGGGTGTGTTTGGTCGCGATGCTTTAGAGGAGATCACGATTGGTATGTGTCGCCGCCAATACGTGTAGGGACCAGACTCGGACTGATGTGTGTCGTGGCTTCTGGAGTCTTGAGGCATCTCGTCGCTATCTCTATCGCTCCCGTTCTTCCTCGGTCCACGAACCCTGCATGAATGACCACAGCCGCACGCCTCCAACGGGCGCAAAGCGGTTCGTGTTTTTGGAAATGCTTTCATGCCAAAACTAAAACCAGAAAAAAAATCGAGAATCCCGAACAGCCACTGATCCCAAAGATGAGGCGTTGTTGGAAGATACTTTGGGGGCTTAAAGGATGACCACATTCTTTCCAGAATCGGATCCTTGCGAAGTGTTAAAAACAAGCAAAGGTCATGTTGTCACGCTTTCCCAAGATTCTGGCGAGTGCTGAAAGATTGAACATGGCGTTTTCTCTTTTTCTTTCCCTCGACCACGCCAAAATCTTACTCGAAATAGAAAGTGGAAAGGGAGTCAAAACTATTCAAGATGGGAGAAAAAAGCCAATCAAGCGAGATGGCGTTTCTTTCTCCGGGCAACGAATAACGTATCTGTTTTTTTCTTTCCTGATGGCTTCGATATGCGGCTTGAAAGGTGGAGATATGCAAGCAAAGATGAACGAACAGACACGGGGAGGTGACGCATGGTGTTCCAAGATTGTACAGCGACACATCATCCACAAGCAGACGTGGTCACAGGAGAGAAAATCGATCTCCAGTCGATCTGTTTGATTGAGGTATCATTCCTGCATTCGCCTGTCGTTGTCCACCAGCAAGCCAGGGCTAAAGGATTGGAACGGGCAAATCGATAACAAACGCTCGTCTAGATTTTCCAGACATGTATGTACTTGGATAACTAGGCGAAAAATGTGCATGACATGAATGGGTAATCACGTCTCGTGACGACGTTCTTCTTGGATTTTTAATCTCCAGGAAGGACGGCACTCCTCGGTTTGGGACCTCATCTATTACTAGGATGCGAGAAGACGACTTCCACCACCCGAAATTCTTTGCAATCAATAACCCTACGGTCCACTATCGTACCTTGTGCTGCGGTATCTCCATCCCATATTGTAGTCAGATGAGGCAGCTGTTGGGCGCAGCGAGCCATGTCCACTCGAGTCAACATTCCCACCAAACACCCAAAGTGATCCAATCCACCACAGCTCGTGCCACACTACAGCTGTGAGGGCCGTCTAAAGTGGTCACACACACACACACGAGAAACCCCCTTCAGTGACGAGTACACGATCAAAGAGTCAGCAGCGAGGCCACTGTAGGGCGCAGAACAGCCTCTGGTCTCTCTTCCCTCATCCGTCTCTCCCAATCCATCGGAGTTACATTCTAGCGGTGTGTAGCGAGTAAAAAAAAGTAGGTGAGAGAGTGCGTGTGTCAAAGTATCCTTTTCTTTCACTTTTCTACCCACTTCAATCTAAGGAAAAGAAACCAAGCGTGGTGTTTGTCTTTGGCAAAAGGTTGCTGCGGTCAGCGCAGTAAGCTAGTCTGCCCATGCCATCGGGTTGCCCCATTTCAGCTGGTGCTTCTTCTGCAATGTATGCATGCATCCAAGCGCATGGTTTTTTTCTCTCCCCATCTCACCCTTTTTGTTTTGTTCCCCCCGTAAGCGATGGGTTGCTCTAGTCTTTCCTTGTTTTCTCACCTAGCCTTTTTGCACAAGAAACATGAACATACTGTCTATTCTAGTCGGTGTACGCACTGCAAGCAGATCAGGACCAGTGGCAGGGATCCGTTTGCAGACGACGCGGTCACCGCTAGAATGACTTTACTGCTGCAGTTCTGTTCCATGCTCGTGACTCTAAGCCTGGTCCACAATCTACATGCAGCTACGAGCGTCACTACTACTTGGGGATGGGAGAAAATCACGTTGATGCCTATGGCGACTATGTACATGGCATCTGCATCCATGTTTGCTACTCACGATGCAGCAAAGATACAAGGTGCATTGCATTCATGCCGCTCTGCATTCATCGTCTTGTCATCCTTGTATAGGAGGCATTCCTGATTCATGCTGGCCCGTCATTGCGAGCTTCTCTAATGTTAATCGACATGGGGTATGGTGACACGCACTCCGTCACGTTGCACGAGGACAGAGGAGAGGTGTGTGAGCAAAGCGTCAAGAGCAATCCACATATGGCATATTACAAAAGTCATCAATGCGAAATTCCCATAGTGCCACCACCCATCGCATCTTCTCAGTAACACAGGCATATGATCCTCCCAAAGAATGTAAATCGAAAAAGAAAAAGATATTGATACACGGGAGAAAGGATTCCCTGATTGTATTACACAAATCACCAGACCCTGTTCTCGCCCTTGATAGCGGATTTGGCGCCCTTGGAGGTGACCTTCTTGTGGTCGACACGACCTTGACCGGGTGTCTTGAAGAACAAACTGGGGCCCTGGCCTTCTTGCAGCATATGGCTCAAGTACCCTCTGTGTGCGGGATCTCTGTAGTATTCAATGTCCTTTCTGCTGGCCGGGTCGGGCAGTCTGTACTTGAACTCGGGGCGGGGTGTGGGCGAGGGAGCGCTCTGGATGCTGTAGATGGGGTCGGTGTCGCCCTTGAGGACGCGAGAGATGGACGGCTTGGTGTAGTAGCGGGTGATGACCTTGCCGCCGACCGACTCGATGGCTTCGATGGCCGAGGCACTGGCGCGGCTGACGACGATTTCGACGGGAGTGGTGAGCTTTTCGGAGCTGCGGGCGAGCAACTTGACGCCGTCTTTGATGCCGTGGATGCAGCGCGACTTTGCCAGTTCCTTGAGGGTGATGGGTTCGTTTGGATTCAGACGGCCTGCGTCAATCCATGCTTGGAGGCGGTTGATGTTGAGCGGTGTCATTTCGATCGAGTGCCTGGATTCACGTGTGAGCCATCTACCCAGTCTACTCCCGCAGTACGAGGAGCGCTTACTGGTTCTCGAAACCTCTGACACCGTGGACGACCTCCTCGGGCGTTTGACCACCATTGAAGTTGCGCGGGACCTTTCCGTGGGCCTTCTGACCCTTGTGACCACGTCCTGATGTCTTTCCCTTGCCCGACGAGGGACCTCTTCCTCTTCTGATCTTCTTGTTGTAGGCGCCCGAGTTGTCCGAGAGCGACGAGAGAATCGAGGCGTTTCTTTGTTGCTGGGGTTGTTGTGCGCTACGCAGGAAGGGTTGCAGCAGCGACGCTACGCTCGAGTGAGGTGCTGTGGGCCGACATAGCGATGCCCGTGAGAGGAGATTGAGTCGTGGCGGCATGTCTGTTGGTGTGTGTGCGATAGATAGAATAATCTTCTCTCGTTCGTCCTCGACGCCGCCAACTTCGCGACGCCTGTCGGACATGCCCAATCACGTGCCATCTTCATTCCAAACTCAATCTCACCAACAACCACCCTTACACTTCAAGAGACACTTCTCGAGTACAAGTAAACATGTTGGATCATTGGTCTGTACTGTACATACCATCCTGGAGCCAGCCAGCCGTCATCCATTTTAACCATTTCCTACTCCAACCCTACCATGCCATAACCCATTTTATTCAAGAACCAAACTTCCTCCGGTGATTATCGTGCCTAGCAGTGCTAGTGCTGTGAGAATCCCTGCTCCAGCCTTATCACCAGTGGTGATCTTGTCCGTCTTCACAGCAGGCATACCATTGCTACCCGTCGTGCCGCTGGTTCCTGTACCTGCACTTGGGTTACCCTTGCTCGTGCCTCCAGTTGTAGCTCCCACCGGCGCAGCTAGATCCGTCGTATCCATCATCATCGCTTGGATCACTGCAAGAGCAGACATTTGTTCACCAACTCCCGAAACTCCATCCCATGTTGTCGAGTTCCACTCACGACCGCAGTGTCTCCCAAGTGCTCCGCCTGAACACTGTCCTGCTGCACCCGCAGCCGACTTGCGCAAGTATGTGAAGATGCGCTCATAAAGCTCGGGAACCAGTTGTGCTGTCACTGCAAGCCATCGAGTGAGGAAGGCCTTGAATGCCGGTTGGTCGTTGTCGCAATTTCCTAGTGGCTCACAGGTTACTTCAACCATGACGCCTCCCATGTTCTGAGGGAAGAATCGAGCTAGCGTGGCGTTGAGGAGACCATCAAGACGGTCCATGTATTTTGCATCACCAGTCTGGTTATCTGTTAGTATGGCTGCTTGCATATCGTGCGAGACAACTCACGTAGTTGTAGAGGTATGCATTTCCAGCAAGGAAAACACCATAGTTGTATGTCCACTGCAGCTGACTGGCATCCGAGCAATTCTTCTGCGTACTGGATCCGTCGTTGACCTGCCAGTTCTGCATTTCCAGCAGGGGGGTTCCAGCATACCAGTCCCACGTCTTCTCTGCCCAGTCGACATATGTTTGGTTCTGCGTGTAACGTGCCAGGCGTGCAGCCAGCTGGAAGAAGCCACCGTTGGAGATGGTATTCTTGTAGTCGTAACCAGCATTGAAGGTGAAGATCTGCCAGCGCAATCCTCCACCGCACGTCCCATCGTCCCATCTTGATGCTTGCTCGTTGAACACGGCTTGTGCAAGTGCCAGCCACGATGGCTGACCCTCTCCTGGATCCTCGAATTTGAGTTCGGCTGCTGTCATGGCACTGAATGCCCAAAAGACTTGGTCATCATTACCCTGTTCGTCATGTCAGTCAGACTGTTACAACGTGGTGCACGGATGTTCTTGGAGATACATACCAATGACTTGGACTGATTCCTGGGCATGTAGTCCTTATCGTCTCCAACTTGGTGCAGTAGAGCCTGCTTGACTTCATCGTTGTATGTCGTGTCACCAGTGTAGTACCAGTACTCGATCATCTCGCCAAACATGGCGCCCGCTTCCCACCAGTAGTACGGTGCCGGCAAGTTTCCTGGAACATCTCCAGTTCGATTTCCGGTATAGTACGACATCAGGTCGTATGCGACCACGCTAGATGTTGACCTGATCGAGTCTGTTTGGCGTCAGCCTCGGTGACTTTGTGCCATGGTATTGCTGCATTCTTACCCGGACTACTGACATCAAGTTGTAATGCCGACCCAAACTGTGCTGTCAAGCACAAAGCATTGACAAGCCATGACGATTGAACTGATTTCATGTTTGACGTTTCGCGACCATGTAACGATGCTGAAAGAGAGGCGGCGAGCACAAGTTGAAAGCAGCCAGAAGAAGAGTACCAGCCCCACAATATGCTGAGCGAGAGACGAAAAGTGGTGGCGCCGAATGGCTGTCCGGTCAGACCAGCCTTCAAGATTCCTGAGTTGTATGTACGCGACAGAGAATAGCGAGATCAAGGTGTTGTGATGACGAAGTGCGCGCGAATCGTTCAAAGTTGAAACAACCTGGTGCTCCCTCTGCACAGCCCTTGATGAATATCGGCTTTGTTCATCAGCATTATCCCGAAGGCCCGCTTTTTTTATCTGCCTATTGAAAAGCGCAGACGGGGATCAGGTCGCCGTGTACCGCTTCAAGCCTCGAAACATTTCTCATTGGCGGACTCGCGACTCGTCGAGTGGTGTGGATTTCTTGTTGATCCTGATTTTCCAAAAACACGCAAGCCACATGGCATGCCATCCCGTGTCGCCAGGCACGGGTCCGAAAGGTCCTTCCTTCTTCTTTTCGTCGGTCCGATCTTTAACTTTCTACTTTCAGCTCGACAAACCAGACATCGACCAGCTGTGAAGCGCTCCTGCACTTCTGAACACAGGAGAAAACACCAATCTTTGGACGTTGCTCCAGGACGAAAATAACCATGGCAGCCTCTCGATCGTTGACTGCCGATCGCATTGTTGCTTAGCAAGCCTTAGCATGCTTGTGTGTTTTTCGTGCTTGGTCTTCCCTTCTTATGCATCACCACCGAACCTTTGCAGCAAGACGCGGAACGGATCCAAATAGCCAGCCCTAGCCCATCATTGTTGAGGGCTATCCAAGCGCCATTAGCTGCCTGCCTAGTGGCTGGTGGCGGGCTCACGGACAGACATTTACCACTCGATTCGATCTGGCCAAGGTAGGGACAGGGTGTCTCCCAGCCCCTCGGTACGGACAACCCCAAACCACGACATCCAAACGACTTCTTGTCTATTATATCTTGTTTAGTGACGGAATATCCTATATACAACAGGATACACGGTAATGCAGAGATCATTTGCGTAACTCTACGACTTCAAAGCGAAACTCGATAGTGACCACATCAATTTGTCGAGCGTGAAATTACTCTTGTGTCAAAGAATTGTTTTCAAGGGACGAGTACCACAGATGCTACCATTCCTCCATCCATGTACTGATACTGACAATTGATGATTTCTGCCGAAGCAACGAAGTCCGGCCATCTTTGTTGCAACAGCAATTTGTCCTCTCCGATCGATTGAAGAAAAGTCTCAAGCTCAGGATAACACCGGCAAGAGCGTCACGAGTGCTGCCTGCAGCTCATACACAGCTTGTTTAGAATTAGTACGTTGTGTCAATCTAACATATTCAAAGAAGCTTACTCTTGACCAGCACAGTTCAGATTTGCATGATCATGACAAGCCAGCCTAGTCACTTTCCAATCAAGGCCTTCTGCTGGTCTTTTCCTTGATGATATCAATGGCACCAGGAGTTTCCTTCCAAGCGTCATAGGAATACCCCAAGTATATCTGCATCTCACCCTCATCACCCTGGCTATAAAATGATGGCCTGGCCGTCAAATGGTGTCCAGGGTTGATCAGTGCAGGCCAGAAGTATTTGTTGGCTTTGTCGATGTACTGGTAAAGCTCGTTGACTTGAGCGTCTACCTCCTTGATCTTCGAGCTGAGGTCTCGATTCTTGACTATGTCTTTGTTCCCTGCGATGACGTTGCTAACGAGCTGATCACGTACATTATCGACGAGTTCTTGAGGAAGCTTTTCGCGGACGATAGCCGCGTGTTGCAGGGCTCTGAGGTCGACAAGGAGCCTGATCTTGATCAACATGATGGCCACAGCATGGCTCAGATCGGAGAATCTTCGAGTGTATAAATCTACAGGCTCGAAGACATCGGCGTCTTTGACATCAAGATAAGGCAGGCTCATGTTGCCCCAGTCGTAATCGCCTTCCTGTCCCATGGTAGCGTACCATTTGATAAAGTCGTAAGATCGCTGATCCTTGCCGAGACGAAGTAGAAGATGAGGTGTGAGGTCTCTAACACCCATATTGTCACTACGACAGAGACGATGCAGATCCATACAATGGTCGAGTGCTGTCTGCACAGCTTCTCCAGTCTTGACCTTCAGAAGAGCCTCAACATGTGCCATACGTGCTCGCATGTAGTCTCTGGTGTCGAGGATGCCCCAGAAGTGACCAACGCTGTCCTCGAAGACATTTGCAGGAAGCGTGAAACCAGGTGGTGCAGCTCGAAGATCTCGTTCTTCTTTGGCAAGCTCATCTCGTGTTGTTCTGATTTCCTTGCAGGCTTGTTTGCGTGCTGGACGATCCGAAACTTGATGCTCGCGGCTGCAGTAGTTGACCACACGGCAAGCGCTACAGCGGAGCAAGTTCTCCCTGATATCACAGACCACACACTGAGCGTGACTGAGTGATGATGCCATGTTGGTGATGCCGATGAATGGATGGAGGGATAAGAAGACAGTTTGATCACCTTGGGCAATGTTCACGTTGGTCAGTGCTTCAGCCTCTTCAGACCTTTCTTGCAGGAAGCGGCTTCGATCTTCCTCTCTTCTTTACTATACACCTGGAAATCTCTGTCGGAGTTTTCGAACCCTCTCTCATGGCGATGCACAGTGGTATTGTAAGCTGTAGAAATGTACAATATTGTTCAAAAACAAGTAGCATTCACCGAGGGTCCTGCTCAAATCGGCTCTCTTCTGTCACGCTTGAAGCACATAGAGTACATACTACAGTTTCAAAGGCGTGCCTTCAGAGACCACAAGTGTTTCCACCAAACCCAACCGACTCTCTTGGCTTGAGATAACTGAAGTATACGAGGGAGGAACTCGTTGAAGCTATGTAGCCTATGTCACAGATAACCAGTTGCTCCAATAACGTGCCGGACGACTGTCGATGACCGCGCATGGGTCGAATGGCCTGAACCTTGTAAGTCTCCCCCACCAAGAGAGATTACGAGGTTGATTTGGCAGGCAGTTACTTTGTACCGTTGTGTTTCCACATTCGAAACGAGTATTCCAGTGTGTATGGCCAAATATCCAATTGCTCACTTGCTCGTGACCTTTCCATGTCCTGAAGGCCTCCAGTGTGTTACTGCAAAAGCACTGACTCACAGCATTGTTCTCGTGCATGGGATGGCATGTGTCTTTGAACGACGGAGCGTGGTGAGTGAGTATGATGACTTGCCTTGCAGGATCTGTCTCAGCGATTTGTAAAAGAGACGACTGCAACCAATCCACATGTCGTCTATGTTCTCTGTTATGGCCTTGGACACTCCAGTCTCTGATACACTTGAAGTCTTTGTTCAACTGGGTACAGTCAGGTTCGATGTGAGAGTACAGGGTACAGCCCAGCACAGTGATGTTGGATTCTGCGAGGTCGACCCTAGTACGATTTAAGAATACCAGTTTCCCTCGCAAAGTCGGATCTTGCACCAGCCTGTTCGCAGCGTCCAATCCCTCGAGTCGCGACGAGCCATAGAACTCATTGTTGCCGGCAATCAGTAGTATCTGGTCAAAATTCTGGCATTGAGTTCTTAGGAAACCGGCATAGTCGTCGTAGTCGCAGAAGCGTCCGATATCTCCAGCCAAGGCCAGATAGGGTGCAGAGCAAGGAATGTCATAGTCGTAGCCATTACGCTCTAGATGTAGGTCTGACATGAATTGTATCCTCAAAGTCATTTTGAGCTGTGCTCGTGGGAAGAAGTGAGGGATGAATCGAGGCTCTGCCATGAATCCAAGCAAGCCGGCGCCAAGCCCTGTCGCTGGTTGCCAGCGCTTTGAACTTCGAATCAACAACTTCAACACGTCGCCGTCGCACAGCACACAATTGTCGTCGATCCATCGTATCCTTACTCCCCAGTCGCTCTCCGTCGTCGATCGAACCTCCTCCGTGTCAACCGCTCCAGACAAGATGGCCAACCCCGGCGCACCCGCTCCTGCACCTCATATGATCTCGCGCCCAAAGAGAGCACCCACTGGAGATGAAGAGGCCACGGCGATCCTGCGTCTGGGAGAGTTCCAGCAGGTACCCGCTCTGAACCTGTCCGAAGCGCGTACCATCATCAACGCTGTCACGCAGCGCCGGCGCAACATCAAGCAGAAGGTCTCCGAGTCCGAGACTCTTCTGAAGACCCAGGAGTACCTCGAGTTGTTTGCCCGCTTCAAGCAGCAGGAGCACGTCACTGCTGTTGAGCAGTTGCTCACGACTCGCACCGAGCTTGAGCGCTTTGAGCGCAGCCAGCTCGGTGAGTTTACTTGACTACTACAGTATACACTCGTTTACTGACCGTCTCAAAAGGAAGTCTATGCCCCGATTCCGCCGAGGAAGCAAAGACCCTTGTGCCCTCGCTCGAAGGCAAGATTTCTGATGAGGACCTGCAGGAGCTGCTGGACGAAATGATGAAGCTGAGGAACTTTGTGCAGTGAGAGACCATTCATCTTAACTCTCTAACCTACCGACATGCCTGATGACTCGCCACATCCTGGCGTGCGCACCGATCCCATCAAAGCCTTGATATTACTGGAGTTTGCTGGAACGGATGCATCTTATTGGCGTTGGACTGCATAGTGCGGCTCTTTTCGAAGCGTGGAGTTTGGAATGACACAAAAACAAGATGGCAACGTTACACTACTCGGCGGTTCGTGGTGCCTACGGTACTTACAAGACGGGCTTGTCAGAGATTACTCGGAATTCACCTGGGAGCAGAAGCCACAATGCGGTGGTAAGGTCTGGCTTGCAAATACCAAGACTACGGGCGCAATCATTAACGACAGCAAGAATCTTGGAGTTGCGCACGTTCAGGGAAGACTAACATAAGAGCTTGAGCAAAATCACGTCTCACAAAGCTCATTCTCAGTAGTCGTGTTCTATTCGTCTAGATGCGCGACGAACTCGGTCAACACAATCAAAGATTTCATCGGAATACCATGAACTGTTTCCGATATGAACAAGAATTTGCCAGCTCTTAGTGTCTAGTCTCTCAATTCTTAGCGTTGTCTTTCATGCTTGCAAATGTCAACTGCTTGAATATGAGCTTCGCAGTCCAGCCATCGCGATGGAATCTGATTCGAGTCAACACAATCCACGCATGTTCCTCACTCGCCATTCACTGAAGTATATACACATAGTTTGTGTAGTCCTTTTAGGAGGCTATATGGTGGTTCAATTTATATACAAAGTGCTTCTGATTGGACATCACTCCACGCTTTGCGCGCTCGGGCCGGCAAAACAGCGCCAAGGACGACTCGACATCACTCTTGTCGGACCAAGAGAACGACTGGTTAGCATAGCGATTGGGCTTGTACACACCACACATCATGCAGGCCTTCAGAAGAAGCGCAGCCACCGCTGCGCAGTCTGCGCGCGCATTCACTCGCCAGCAAACAAGACGTCACGCCCACCACGAAGCCCCGGCCGCCGGCAGCATCAAGTACCCGGAAGATGAGAAGCTCGGAGTATGTGTCGTGGGGGGAGACGAGAAGATGCCATGGACTGATAGAGGCGACAGAGCGGATTCTTCATGGCCATGTCCCTTATCCCGATCGGCTACCTCATGTACCAGTTCGCTGGCCCGGGCAACTACGAGCACAAGTACCTCACCCGCGTCATCAACAGCTACGACCACTACCGCAAGGACGCAGCTCACATCGCCGCTCTCCACACCGACGCCCTTGAGCAGGCTGCTGCAGACCGCAACCTGTTTGCCAACACCCAGCGCGCCCAGAACGTTACGCTGAGGTTCCCCGAGTACGTCCGAGACAAGAACACCCCAGCAGCACAGCACCAGGAAAGAAAGTCGAGAGGAGGACGCTATGATGCGAGAACAGACACACGGAACATCTGCTAAGAGAATTGGAATGCTAACGATATTTCTCGGCAGGATCCTCAACACTGGAGCCCCTCACAACGTGCCCGCCGGCCACTACGCCGACATGTCACAAGTCATTGCCAAGTTCGAGAAGGAGGCACATGAGGCCAACGCAAAGAAGCTGCAGCAGATCAAGGACAACGCTGTCCCCAGCGAGCACCCCTTCAAGGGCAACCTTCCCACTGGTGTCGAGACCGTGTTGATGTAGATATACCATACCAACAGCGAATTCATGTTTTCTTTTGTATCTTTTATAATTCGTAGCTCGTGTGAAGAAAAATGCTGCTGCTATTTGAGACAGGCTTCCCATAACTCCATTGCGCCTTTTCCATGCCGGGATTGAATGTACATGTGGTGATACAGATGTGGAGTCGAAGTCGGGCCATATTTACTTGGGAGCGACCTGCCTCACAGTGCTGGTGTGAGGAGCATGTCCAGGGGTGGCGGGCGCATCGGGAACGACGACATCCTCGAAGTCATCCTGGGCGACGGCGCGGATGGTGAAGGAGTCTGCGGGTGGCGGGTCAGTCTGTTGGTTGGGTAGAAGGAGGAGAAAGGCAGATGCGACGGACAAACACCAATAGCGAAGCCAAAGATGGCCAGACCAGTCAGGGCATTCTTGACAATGTACGGCTGGCGGGCACGGTAGAGGGCGGCGGTGGGCCGGTTGTACTTGTCGTAGTACGACGACTGAGGGATCCTGCGGTCGCGTCAGTGGGAGACAGACTGAGTGAAGTCTGGACTGCTCGTACTTTCCGATAGGCATGTTTGCTCGAGTCGTGAATTTATTAAACCGTCTGCGAAGGGAAGGCACGATTCACATGTTCGACAGCGGAAACTGCCAAGATGGACGGGCGAGGGTCGTAGCTGCTTTCCCGCGCGTCAAGCCATCTCGAGAGCAAGAGAGCTTCACCACCCAATCCAATCTCATCGCATTGCCTTCTGCGTCGCCGTTTTTCCCAGTCATCCACCAGGACAGCAAACCGTCTCATCCTCTGTAGAGAGCCGTGCGAGCTGCTACACACGTACCTCATGTCGCAATAGCGTAGCTGTCACCGAGTTGCATCCTACCCCGTCTGCGTGACGTCTTCGGCGCGTCTTCCGCCCTCTCGTCGCCCACCATGGCTGCTCAAGCCAATGTCGCCGACACCATCAAGCAGCTGAATGCTGCCCGGAACCTTGCACTCGCCGATCCTGCCCTCTATCCTCAAGTCGTTCCTGGCCTCCTCCGAATCGTGGGCGCCGATGCCATCCTCGAGTTGAGAAGATGGGGCGCCGACTTCTTCGCCGAAACCTTCGCATCGCCAGTCCTTGCTCAGGAGCACAAGCAGAGCTTGGCTCTACAGGTTCTGGACACACTCAAGGCCTTTCTCGAACGCCCAAACGAAGACACTGCCGTAATCAAGAGCGTTGTCCAAACAGCTGCAAGCATTTACCCTTTTGTCTTCCGCCATATCGTAGCCAACCCTCAGGACGCCTCACCATGGCAGAAGATGGCTGCTGTCAAGTCGAGCATTCTGCGTAGGATGCACAACGCTCCTCCCGGTATTCATATCTGCTCGGTCAAGTTCATCCAAAGAGTGGTTCAGGTCCAGACTCCGGGTTTGATCGCAGATCCGAGGCGTCCTGAGCAGAACGAGATTTCTCTTGCTCTGGTTCCTCGCGACCATCCCATCATGTCTCCTTCGACATTGGAGGCCGAAGCCTTGGGTCTGCTCGACAGGTTATTAGGCGTGTTGCAGGACAACAGCACTGACGCGTTGCTTGTGACCGCTACCTTGAACAGTCTCGGATCTCTGGTCAAAAGCCGTCCTTCTGTCGCCAACAAGATCATCTCCACCGTTCTCAACTACAACCCTTTCAAACTCGCTACCACGACACCAGTCTCGCCGACACACAAAGTCATGATCAGATCTATGACACGAACAACAACTGCGTTCCTGCTGAATATCATCAAGAAGAACCCCAACCATCCTCTCGCTGGCCGCATCCAACAATGCATCGAGAGACTTAGACACACGCTCGTAGATGTGTTCGATGAGTCAAGCCGTAAAAGGGCAGCACCCGCTGAACCTACTGACGGTCTGTCCGAGGCGAAGCGACAGCGTCTTAGTGCGCAAATGCCGCAGCCCAGTCCCCCTACTTCTCAGATTCCACCACTGCCACAGGGACCTGTTAGTCTTGCCCAGCTCTTTACCCTTACGCATGACCAAGGGTTGAGGAACTTTGATGTAAACGTGATTCCTTCCAACGTCGTTTTGAGCATCGTGGCACCATTGTTGAAGTCCATAGATAAGGTCAAAATGGACGCTGCTATCAACGCTGTTCAGGCGAGATACTTGTCCTTGGCTGCAAGACCTGCTACTGCTTCTAGTGCCGCTCGTGCGGTGACGGGCTCTGGTCCTGTCCAGGCTGATGAAGACAAAGACTACGAACCCGGCGTTGAAAGTACCGACCAAATCACCAACAACCTTGATCAAGCCCCTGAATCGGACAGAGCTCCCGTGTCTCTGGGACCATTCAATCTGCCTCCGCCACCGCCACTGACTACAGAACAGACTGTAGAGTACAGCAAAGGGGCCGTCAACCGCGTTTTTGGCACGCTAACCATAATGGATCAGCCTGCGTCGAGCAAAACACTGAAACCCGGCTTCAATCGTCTGGCAGCAACCAACCACGATCGGGATGCTTGGATTACCCTCATCACTCGTCTTGCCACACGCGCAACTGCCGGACTTGACGAAAACAAGCTCAAATCAGAGTCGGCGAGCTTGTCGAGGGGCAGCTTCTCACTGAACGACGCTATCCGAGACTCGTTGTACTTGTACGTTGTCGATGACTTCCGAAAGCGTATTGATGTCGGTATCTCTTGGCTCAACGAGGAATGGTACAACGATCGCATACAAAAACAGCAGAACGAGGAGGCAGAGTATATTCCGGAGCATTATGAGAAGTGGATGCTCAAGATCCTCGACGGAATTGTACCGTTCTTGGACGCCAAGGACAAACTTCTCATCAGATTCCTTTCAGAGATTCCCAGCATTAATCAAGATGTTCTTAAGCGGGTGGTCAGGCTTGCAAAGGATCCAGAAAGAGTGCAACTTGCGGTTCAAGCGCTACACTATCTGATTCTGCTTCGACCTCCGGCAAGAGAGATGGCACTCGATGCCTTGGAAGATCTCTACAAGAATTGTATGTTTTCACACACGTCCTTCTCTCTCCCACATTCACTGACAGGACTGACAGATGATGAATCGCGGCCACTGGTGACGAAAATCATGCCTAAATTTCGACCAGAAGCCTTTCAAAAACTACAAGAGGCAGTGGCGACCTAGTTTAGGAGATGCTTCAAGCCTTCAGCATGTTTTGCTCACAACATAATCTGTACCAAGTACAGGGATATATCTCATGTTGCACCGAACCTTGAAAAGACAGGCTTGCCAGAAACAGGAGAAGCACAAATAGATATAACGCAAACATACAATCAAGATAGCAGCTTGGCTGAGCGCATTGCTATATCGATTCCAAGACAACGGCCCGCTGAGATTGCTGCTATACATAGTCTTTTGAGGCAGTGCCAGATAAAGGGAGCGGTTCATGGTTGAACGCGTGTGTCGTCTTTGTGACGGCCGTTGCTGGCCTAACGTGCTGTATCTCTTACCCTGCCGGCGCAATGTCCTTTTTAATTTAGACTTTAAGGTGGACACTCGGCGAGGCGCATAAGGTCTGCGGCCATCCCACACTTTCGCGGGCGATGCTTTTGGCTTTGCTCCACAAGTACCGCAGGAACAGCAGGAACCGTTTGCGCCGCCTTGCTGCTCTTCGGTGCACACGGACTCTTTGACACTGGCCTTTGTCGTTGCTGTGGACGAGCATGGCCGACGAGCACCCGCAGAAACCTGGCCTCGGACGGAGAAAGTCGTCACTCAATACGCTCAGAGATCTGTCGCAGCGTTTCAAGCATGTTGGGCGCAAGGCATCGGAAAGTGTCGAGGAAGAAAGAGAGATTATTGGCGGTAAGCACGTTCCAGTTGGCGCTGCTCTTGCGTTTGCTTGCAGCTCCAAATGCAGGGTCCTTTGTTTTTGTGTCCGTCACTGCCGCAACGTTCTTCGCTCATTTCACAGTCGCAGATGGTCAATTTTCGATGCCTCCCCAACTGAACGTGCCCGACTTTGCTCCTTTTGACTCGACCTCTCCTGCCGACAGTGCATCCCATCCATCCGCTCCAGACCTCGAATCCGCCTTGTCGTCGCCTCGAACAGCTCAACCTCTGCTGTCAACAAACACCCGCGACAGCGTACAAGAACGCCTGTTGTCACCAAAACCATCCAGCAACGATATGAGTACCACGACGACTTTGCTGGAGAGCTCTCCAATCCTCTCCGACAGTACCCCTTGGGTTGGCGGCACGGGCCTCGGAAATGCGAACCTCGGAAAGTCTGGCCGTGTCATCGAGAAGCTCATGGCAGAAAACGACAGACTCAAAAGAGAGATCAAGGCAGAGGCCGCCAAAAGAGAGGAGTTACAACGCACAGCAAATGCACAAAAGCCCCGGCTGGAAGCTCTCCAAGCCGAGAATGCACGACTCTCGCATTGCAAAGCAGTGGACGAGAGCGTCATCAAGCGCCGCGACCGCAAGATTGAAGATCTCAAGGCCGAGCTCGATATTGAGCGACAGAAGAGAGAGTCCTTGGAGCACCGGGTTCAGGAAGCCGAACGCAGAATGGGCGAATATCAAGAGCACAGCAACAAAGAAGTCCAACAGGCCGTCGAAGAAGCCAAACATGCAACTACACACGCCTCAATTCTCGAAACCTCACACCGCCAGCTATCGTCCGAATACCGACAGCGCATCGCAGCAGCTAACAAGCAACTACGAGAGCTGAGTGACGATAGGGAGGAGGATCGGAAACGCCTGACCAAACTGGACGTCGTCAATCACCAGATGCGTCAAGAGTCGGAGAAAGCAAGAAAACTGTATAAAGAACTGCTGGCAGCGTCGGACAAGTACAGGGAAGCAAAAGATTCCGAGGTTGACCTTGTCCTTGGAGATGTCAAAGAACTCAAAGGAAGCATCAGTCACCGCGAGGTGAAACTCGAGAGGACGCTGGAAGAAATGCAAGAAGTCACGAACCGCATGAAGTGGCTCATGAACATGCAGAAGGTCAACAGCGAGAATGGCGTAAATTCGCCTCCGCCGTCACCACCGTCTTGAGCCTCGTACCTACCTCAGGAGCTGGCTGCAAAAGTGAATTATGTTTTGGCATAAGAAGTATCTCTTCTGGCATGTTTATGTTGTAAAGAGTGGGTTCCCCGACTACGCAGGGGGTTTACGAGAGGTGTTCATGGGTTCTTTGTTTTCAGAATAAAGTGTTAGCAGACATGTTGTTGCTCACGGATGGCTGCATAGCGAGGCGTTATGGGAGGAGACAATGGGGATAATACGGATATCAGCATATCATTACTCACGGTATATGAACACAATATGACACTAATTGCTCCTAAGAGTGAGCTGGGGAGTTGAGTAGCAGGCTGGGTCAACCTTTGTCAGAGACTTCAGGTGTTTGTTTGCGCCTACCATTCGAGCAATCGACTCAAAGTGTTTTATGATGCAAACCCGCTCGAGCTTCCTGTATGTACATGCAAGGCGGCATCTGCAAACGAACGGGACGTCGCAGCTCCCAATCAACACTGGGAAAAAAGAGCAATCTCTGACACTGCACTTCTGCGTCTGCAGAATTGCCAGTCCGACCATCTCCTGCGCACCAACATCTTCACCTCACATGAGCCATCACTTCAAGACCTCTTATCCCCATTAATTACTCTCCAGAGGTTGTCACTGCCTTGACGCCTTCAAGGCCAACCAAGTCACCAGCCACACTTCCACCATGGCGAGCACTTTCATGTACAGCACAGTGTGGAAGTTTCTTGAGCCTGATGAGCTGATCACCATGTTCGATGAGATGGTTCAAGACGCGAATGCCAGATGCACATACATGTCGGACAAGCAGGTCGGCACAGCTCCATGTCGCCTCTTCTCACTCCTGTACATCACTGACGAAGACCCAGATGTTTCGCATTGAGTTTCCAGAGCCCGGACATGAACAGGCTTACTTCAAGTTCGTGGACTTGTGCAACAACTACATTGACCAGCACCAAGACGGCCCTCAGGATGCCATGAGCGACCCCAAGATCTTTCGCCCGGCTGAGACGGGTGGAAACGCAAATGCCGAAGATGAGCTTGACGATCTGTTGAGGGAAGACGACGACATCTTGCTTGACGAACCTCTCATTGATGTCGGTGCTCTTTCGTCCGACCACGAAGATGAGAACAAGCCCTTCTGGAGTCCTAAGAATCCAAGCACGAACGTTGCACTTGTTCTACCAGACAGGGTTCTGCAGGAGGTTGCCCAAGACACTGCATGCTCCTTCGAAATGAGTGTCGAGAAGGCGTGCATCTTAATCTCCAACGCAACTGCCAGTAAGTTCCAAATGGTCACTAAGAAGCTGGACAACATTGAACGAAACTCGGTAAGCTTCAACCAGCAGAACTGGAAGAGCGCCTCACTGACCAAGGCCTAGCACCGCCCACGATTCGACTCGCATCTTATGCGTACGGAGAAAGAGCGCGATCCTCTCCTACAGCTCCATCGTCTGCAGCACCTGAAAGATGGAACGTTGTTGCAAACATTGACTCCGGACGAAAAGAGGACTAGAGACATGCTACCTCGTCAACGTGTGGTACGCTTGATGCGTCCAGATGTCAACGATCGACTGCGCATCTTCAGTACCCACCCTTCCAACTACGCTCATGACGCAGCACTGGTCCAGAGATGGGCCTCCATACCACTTCCGCACTTCATCAGAGAAGGCATGCATGACCCCCTAGTGACCTTCGTTGACAATTCCGTCGAGGAGTGGGTGCAGGGTACCATTGATTCCGCGCCTGAGGATGGCGATCTATTGAGTGGCGGTATCGAGACTCTTGACCTCGGTGAGGACAATGAAGCACTCAGACCTGTGCCAGCACCTTTCAGACAGCACGCCGAGCGTCCTGTTCAGGATCTTGGGTTCCCCGAAGAGACTGACTCTGAAGGTCGTCCGAACTCGAGTCTGCTGACTGACGCCGAGGTCCGTCCAGAGTCAAGTTTCCTTATCGACTACGAGGGCCGTCCACCATCTTCGTCCCAGACTATCCACCTTGAGGATCCCATCTACGCCCATGCCCCTAGGTCTGTCGATCTTGGTTCCGCTGTTTCGTCAGGCCCTGTCGAGTCGTTGCAGTCTAGGATGGCATCTGGGATTAGATTCGCAGATAGGCTGCCCAGAGCGCCATGGGATGTCACCACTGCACACCCAGCTCCAGTCGAATACATTGCGCAACCTGTGACAGGCTATGTCGGAAACAATGACACTGAACCGTTCCCTCCTCTTGGAACAAAGGCTCCCCGACCTCGTGTACAGCACGTGCAGTCATCGAGACCATCGACTCCTGCTGCACCACCTGGACTATCGACCCACCCAGGCCAGTATTCGCAAGTGGCTCTTACCGCTGAGCTAAAAGAGCCCATCGACTTTGATGAAAGAATTCAGATCGAGGATGAAGTCGCTAGTCGCCAATATTTTAACACGACGGCGCATCGCAAACCTAAGTCCAAGGTCAAGGGAAAGTCCAACAACCCATCCTTCAAGGTGGAACTTGATCTTCCGGACTGGGATCCTAGGCTGAGCAAGCTACCCAGCAAATCAGACCAGAGTCAACCAAAAGCATCTCTTGTTCAAGCGGCCTCAACTCCTCAGGCGAAGCCTCTAATTCTTCCAGAGTGCAGTAAAGATCTATTACAGATCCTGGACTGTTCCAGAGCATATAGAGGACATCTAGACATGGAAATCTCCATCGGCCGCATTCTGATCGAAGGCTTGAGAGGGCCCGAAGCAAAGGAATTCGCTGCCTCTAGGCCCATGTCATCCAAGCGTATGGCAGCAGGCATCAAGGAACACCTCTCTTCGGATCAGGGATCAGCTCTTCACTTCATCGAAAGGCTGACTTCATCCACTGTCGAGGCGTGCCAGATCCCAACTCCACAACTGTTTCATCAAGACCCTGTTGAAGAACATTGGTATGAGTTCCACTGCGAGGACAAACATCACAACCGCCTCATCGTCAATGTCAAGGGGCCTGATGATACAAAAGTCGAACTCGTCCCTACTACAATCGGTCAAGCATTCTTCCACTACCCAAAGCGAAGGTGGGATGCTTGCTTTGCTGTGAAAGGCCGAAAGCCATACACGCACCGCAAGGCAGTCATGGAGTTCTTGGAGAAGCTATCAGCTGAAGTTCGTGATTCCAAGGACGGTCGTCTTGTCGATCTGCGCTTCCTGGTGACCAGTGACCTGAAGGTTGAGAGTGCCTACACCAAGAAGCGTCTTTCGTTCCGTCACATCCACAACGAGCGCATCACACTGCACCTCACGGAGGTACAAGACCTGTTCAGAGGTTGGATGAGGGACAACACCTCGCTTCATCAATTCGCGTCTCGGGAGAAGACTGAGATGATTGCATCTGGACGGTTTTGGTTCGAGGCAAACCTTTCAATCTCATCAAAGTCTTTCTTCGACCAAAATCTGGTTATGAAGACGGGTGATGATGCCGCTTGGAACGCAAAGGATGTGCTTGATGACAAGATGCTTTCGGGTGTCCAGGAAGTTATTGATCGTGTTGTCATTCGTATGGATGGTGTTGGTGTGCAGAACAAGGGATGGCGTGGTAGCGAGGAAGACATGGCTGAGCTGGAAGAATGGGAGCAAAGCAACAAGATGCAGGGTCGCGTTGACTACTGGTGAAAGGCCTTGGTCGTTGCTCGAGTCGAGGTGTGTTGCATAGTTGTGCGGGTACGCATAGTATTCGCAAGTAGCAGTTGGTGGTTTTCTGGCTGGTATGGTGATGCAGATACAGAGTCGATAGGCCAATCGTGTACTTTAGATTGAGTCATAGTTTTAGATCCAATGAGTGCCTTGATGGAGGATAAAAGAAGCATATTTGCCCTGGCAGTGTCGAGGTAGTGAAACGGATGCGAGCCTCACAAGGAGGGTTGAAAATAAACAATTGTCAATGTTACTCATCTATCATACAGGCCATACTATTACATAATCTCATCTTCTGTCCATTATACACACATCTCTTCTTCTTCTCTTTCTAGTCGAAGAATACAGCATCAGGCTTGTGCACGGCAACCTTGCCGGAAGACTCGCTTTTCAGCACAATCCTAGGGTCATCCTCTGATGCTTTGACCTTCTTGCCATCGACCTCTTTCTCTTCGTATGCGACTTCGACGACGGTGCCTTTTGTCCAGTTTCCTAGTGTTTTCCAGTAGACTTGTTGATTCTTCGTTGGGAGGCGGTCTTTGGATGCTGATTTGCCGTGTGAGTCTTCAGAGTTGGAGTCTTTGGAGTTTTTGCTGTTTGAGGTGGATTTTGAGTCGTCGTTTGAGTCGTCCTTGGTGTCTTCCTTGGTGTCGTTGCCATTGGACTTTGACTTTGAGGGCGAAGAAGTCTCCTTTGCAGCACCATCATTCTGCTTCTGCTTCTTTGAAGGAGAGGCAGACTTGGAAGAGCGGGTACGCTTGTCACCAGCCCGTGCCTCTTCCTCTGCACCACCCTCCTCCTCCTTCTCCTGTGCCTTTTTCTTTTCAAACTTTTCGTCTTCTTCCTCGTTTGCTTGTTTTCTGCTCTCCTTTGCCTTGTCGGTGTTTTCGACGTGCTGCTTGCCTTGTTTGCTCTCGGCTTGCTTCTTGTCATCGGTCTCGTTTTTTTCTTGCTCGCTCATGTTTTCCCAGGCCTTTTTCGGGAGGTAGCGTTGTTGGGTGCCGTCTTTGTTTTTTGCGTTTGCCGAGCCGTCTTTGGTTTGCCAGTCTTCTTCTCCCCATTTGGAGAGGTGTTGTTGCGACTCGTCTTGGTCTTTCTTGTCGGTGGTGTACTTGTGAGGGCTATGTCAGTTGATTGCTTGTGTAAAAGGTATGGGGAATGGGTGTTATGGTGTGAGAAAACTTACTACACCACCACCACGCTTCTTGTATTCGGCAGCCATCATCTGAGCCTTGCGGGCTGACCACTGTCCTGGTGCGCCGCCCTTGTCGCCATTGTGGATTTCCTCCTTGACTTCATCACGAAGCTCAGGGTCGGTGTACTTGTCCTTGGGAGGCATGTTTGCGAAAAGTCGAAGGTATGAATGTTCGGATGGGAAAAATTGTTCTCAAGCAAGTAGATTTTTGAAGGTGTCTTACAATTGGTGTTGCTCTGGTCAATTGCATGGTTCTTTGATCTTGGTGTTATATATGTGATGCGATACACAGACGCGCTATTTGATCAGCCCAGCTGCCCATTGTGCTTTGACTTCTATCGTCATCGATTTCTCTGAAGCATCGTGGCAGGGGTTTGCAATGCTTCGATAAAGTGACATCATGTGGTCGGTTGTTTGGACCATGATGGTTTTCTCGAAGAGGAGGTTGGGAGATCGGCGAAAGAGGGTCCATGATCGATCTGTCGGGGTCTTGGCGATTAGATGCTTGGCTCCTGGATGGGTTTCGAGCTCGATGGTCGATTGTTGCTGTACCTGTTGGCTACTCGTGTTCCTAGCAAAGAAGATAGACTCCTTCCAGAAGACACGTAGAGATTTAAAAGGATCTGGAAAGTTTTGAAAGTCGACTTCAAGTATGCTGGCCCCAGGACGTACTGACTATACCTCCGTCAATCGGTTACAGCCAGAATTTCCGAATCGTGATCAATGCATCAAAAGCACAAAATAGCAAGACAGCAGCGTTTAATAGTAAGTGGTATAAGTGTCAGACATGGCAGAGTAAGTGCAGCAAAAAATCAAGAGATCTCGATGCATGGACGAGTGTGAGTAATAGTGGTATTGCACAGCCAGGGTTGTACCACCAACATCGAGTCTGGTCAATCTCCACAAAGTCGGAAGCTGTGCAGTAGCACGCGTACCACACTCGCTGCCGCACCTTCCGGCGATGGGATGTTAGGAAGACATGGCGTGGGACTATCCAGGATCCGATGCCGCCTCGCGCCTGAGCGAGTTTGACGGGGCAACCGAAGGCGTTGCTGCATAATCATGCGTCCAACTTACTGCACGACGCGGATGTGAGTTACAAATTTTGCAGCGGCACGCAAATTGTTGTAATTTCCGTCGTGAAGCACGCTGTCAATGAGTTCGCAATTGACGAACTGGATGTACGGCACCGTCACATACCTTTATATGGTACACAGCAGACCCTCGACTAGGGCGTTGTAAGCTGATTCCAGCTCGTCCTGGAGAGCTTGAGTGTCTCTGCAGAGGTACGAGAGAAAATGGAAGGCACGCCTTGTCGCTGTCGACTAGGTAGGCACACACAAAAATAATTGCTCGAGCATGCTCTAGCACCTTGCGAGGAAGTCACGAGTCGCGAGATAGGGACGGCAATGACCGAATAGAACAAAGGCTTAGCATCCAAAAGAAGCGCTAGCGGACGGGAGGAGGCGGGGCAGGGTGAATGGTTGGTCATTACCACTCGACCTCGTTGTCCAAGGCCATTGCCATTCCCAAGTCGCAACTGCATCCAAAACAATTTCGCCGTGGACCCTACCAATTCACCGCCTTGTCAATCGCTACACCCGACTACCCACGCACTTTTCGGTCGAGCCTTCCTGAGCCAAGGACTCCTCCACCGCCCGCTGCTGCCAATACGCCTGAAGTCGCTCCTCGCACCTCTCTTCCTCGTCCCAGCCGCCAAAAAGTGAAGCGTCTCTCAGCAACCCGATAGCAACTCTCGACTGGCGAGAGAGCTGCGAACAAGCGCCGGAGCATCCATCTTGATTCTGGTCACGATGGTCATGGTCGAATCGCGCATCTAGCGAAGCCTCAACTGGGCTGCCCTGGCGGGCAGGTGCTCTGCAACGATTCATATCGCTAAATTTACACAACCAACATCATGGCCGATTCGCCAAACCCGGCAATGCTGGCTCCGCCTGCCGTTGCCGCGTTGAAAGAGGAGGCTGTAGGAACAAAGGAGACTGGATACAGAGGTACCATGGAGAGAACGGTCAGCATGGACATCCGAGAAGAGCGTGAAGATCTCAAACGAGCTGCCGAACAGTCTCTCAACGCAATCATGGACCTAAATTTGGACGGAACTATTCGCTGGGCGAGTCCCTCTTGGAAGGATCTCAGCGGAGTCGACCCGGAATTGATAGTCGGCAAGACAATGTCTGATATTATTGTCGACCACAAGAACATTTTCACAGACGCCATAGCTCTCATGAGGAACGACGACACGAAGAGCCGTATCATTCGCTTCGCAGTTGCATACCAGATAACAATTGGTACGAGTCCGGAAGTTACTGTCGAGAGTCCTCATGCCGAACTTGTGGCTTTCACTACCGGTCCAGAAGATCAAGACATCCGTGAGCAGCTAGTAAATCTTGAAGCACAAGGTATCATGGTATACGAGAGAGCCACTGGAGAAGAGAGTCATGTATGTTCCTTACAGCGCGAACACACGAGTACTACTGACGTGTTCGCAGACCATGTGGATGATCAAGCCTGCAGTCCATCGCGAGATAACCATCGACCTCCCTGACGTCCTTGCAGAGTCCCTAGGAATTGGTGCTCATGTTTTGGCGCAATACCTGACCCATTTGGCCGAGATCGGCAGTGACGACCCAGCTGATCATCCGCCCCCGCCCCCAGTACTGTGCCGTATCTGCGAGCGTCAGATAACCCCTTGGTGGTTTGAGAAGCATACTGAGTTATGCATGCAGGAGCACAAGGCCGAAATGGACGTCCAGATCGCCCAGGAAAACTTGACTGAGCATCGTGCTGCCATTGTCAAGGTTTTGGATGCCTTGGAAGTTCAGACTCGCCATTCTCGCCATGCTCCCTCTGAGTCGGGTTCTCCACTGCCCACTCCGCTGTGCGACTACAAAGGCCATCCCATCGGACCTGCTTCTCAGCAATCATCTGGTCCATCGTCTGGTCGTGCCTCACCTGCAGGTCCTCAACTCAAGCCGCGGAGTTCTTCGCGATCCGGATTAGGTCACCAAAGAGCCCGCTCTTTTGCTGTCAGGCGTCCTTTGGCTAGGATTGTTGAGCTCGTTCTCGATCTTTGCGACACTGCTCTCGAGATCAGTCAGCCCGCTGTCAAAGACAGCTCTCTAGATGGCGAGATCAGGACCCAATCTCCTCAATCCGAAGGTCGAATATCACAGGTATTGCAATGGCAACCTCCGAACACAAGTACCGTGGACAACGAACATGGTCTCGCGCTGCTTGCTGAGGACACTTCAGGCTTCTGCAAAGCCAAAGTTGAAGCCATCTTCCGTCACCGGCGTATTCTGGAATACTCTGAGCGTCTCCGCATCGAGTTTCACATTTTGGTACAAGAGTGTATTGACGAAGCCGTGGCCAAAGCTGCACGTATAGCCAATGGAGAACTCAGTGACTCGAGTGAATCATCTTCCTCTACTGACGTAGAAAATGAGGAAGTAGAGGAGAACGAAGATCAAGACAAGTTTAGCCACATCGGAGATGCCATGTCTGATATAGATGGGCCACCTTCACGGCTACCTGAAGGCATGCAAGAGGATTTCTCTATCAATCCCTATGGATCACCGCTTGCACCATCGGCCATGACTATGGCGCTGCGTAACATTCCAGAAGCATCATCGTACCGAAGACCTTCATCGACTGGTGAATCTTCGCGTTCCAACAGTCCCCATGGTGCTCGGACACCACGATCATATGGAAGTGCTCTCAGTACTTTGATTCACCAGAAGAGAGCAGCCATGCTAGCGCCGGAGAGCGATGCTGGTGCGGAGAGCGACAGCAGCGTTCGTTCCTCGTTGGCCTCGATACCCGTGCGAACAGACTCACCAGCTCCTGAACTGACTCTTAGCCGGGTTACTAGTACTCGTGAACACAAACGAAGGAGTCTTGTACTGCCCAGTCTAGCAAACAACAGCAGACAGCAGTCTCCGACTCGGAGTATAGCGCCTTCTTCTCCACTGCGAGTCGCAAAGCCACGAGTACCCAGTGGTGGAGAGCCTGCTCCTTCGCCGCTTACCTCTCCCATACTCTCTCATGACCACCATTTCCAGTCTCCCATTCTGCGAGCCCAATCGTTACATCATCACCATCACCGACGCCAATCTTCTGCGACTCAATATTCCGAATCATATCGCCCACCATCATCACCCAGGCTGAGTGCCGTCAACAGCAATCCACAACCCCGAGCGGTACAAACCTCTATCAAAGACTTTGAAGTCATCAAGCCTATCAGCAAAGGTGCGTTTGGCAGTGTTTATCTTGCCAAAAAGAAGGTTACCGGAGATTATTATGCCATCAAAGTCCTCAAGAAGGCTGATATGGTTGCCAAAAACCAAGTCACCAATGTCAAGGCTGAACGAGCGATCATGATGTGGCAAGGCGAGAGTGACTTTGTTGCCAAACTTTACTGGACCTTTGCGAGTAAAGACTACTTGTATCTTGTTATGGAGTACCTGAACGGAGGCGATTGTGCTTCGTTGGTCAAGACACTAGGTGGACTACCTGAAGATTGGGCAAAGAAATATTTGGCCGAAGTCGTTCTGGGCGTTCAACATCTCCATGACAGACAGATTGTTCATCGCGATCTGAAGCCAGACAATCTTCTCATCGACCAGAAAGGTCATCTCAAGCTTACAGATTTCGGTCTCTCGCGAATGGGACTTATCGGGCGTCAAAAGAGAATGCAAAACAACAAGCTTGGTGATGCACCAGACTTGCTCAAGTTAGGCAAACGTGCGCCATCTATTGCATCTTCACGCTCTACTTCTTTCGACTTCAATGGCGGTCAGTCTCCAGCTCCGACCCCAGGACTCACACCCGCTTTGGCTGGTGAGCTTGGTCAGCCATCCTACTTCAGCTTGACTAAAGGAGACTCTCGTGAGCCTTCACGGCGGACATCTGGTCAACGCAGCGACAGTGGAGAGAGCGATGCTTTGGCAAACATGTTCCGTCGCTTCTCAATTGTGGATGAATCTCCAGGCTACCAGAGGCGAACACCGATTGAAGAAGAGACTGCTAGTGAAGGCGAGTCACCCGAACCCTACGCCCTACAACCCGTTTTGAGCCACATGAGTGGACTAGGCACCCCTCCTGGTCAATCTGGCATGCTCCCTCCGCCAATGGCTCTGTTCGACCCTGATGACAGTTCGCGAAGATTTGTCGGCACGCCAGACTACCTCGCCCCAGAGACGATCAATGGAAGTGGTCAAGACGAGATGAGTGATTGGTGGTCCCTAGGCTGCATCCTCTTCGAGTGTTTGTATGGCTACCCACCATTCCACGCAGACACTCCCGAGCAGGTTTTCCAGAACATCCTAGATCGCAAGATTGACTGGCCTGATGATGAAGATTGTCCCGTAACTTCAGAAGCCAAGGATCTCATGAACAGACTTATGTGCTCAGACCCCAAAGAGAGACTCGGGTCCAACATCGACGAAAAGTTTGCCAATGGTGGAGATGAGATCAGAGCTCATCCGTGGTTCGCTGATGTTGAGTGGGACACACTCCGAGAGGAGGAAGCGTCGTTCATCCCGGCACCAGCAAACCCTGAGGACACAGAATACTTCGACTCCAGAGGTGCTACGTTACAAAATTTCAGAGCCGAGTTTGAGGATCAGGTTTCATCGCCAGCCAACACACCTGGCGCCGATTATCCAGAACGACCTCACGACGCCTTGTCAAGGGTTAGAAACCAGGTCAACTCAATGAAACGAGGATTGATGCCATTGCATATACCTCCACACGTTAGAGACGGTCGCAGTCGAAGACTAAGTGAGCCTGTTGCCGCGGATGACTTTGGAAACTTCCAGTTCAAGAACCTTCCTGTTCTAGAGAAAGCAAACAAGGATGTCATTCAGAAACTTCGTGCTGAAGCGATGCAAGCTCAGAGCAAGGTTGCACAAGGTCTCGTATCTCCATCGCCGGTGGTACTATCGCCTTCTCCGTCAGTTGAGTCAAGCCCAGTAGGACCCGCGCCACTGAAACGTACGCTGTCATCGAACAAGGGAAACAATAGACCCGCTTCACCTTCACTCTTGAGCAAGACAAACTCATCTCCAAGCAGAAGCTCCCAGCCATCATCTCCTTTGTTGGTGTCGTTCAGTGCAGGAGGCCATCACGAGCGTAGGAAAACATCAACCTCTTCCTCGTTGGCCCAGCAAATCAACAGCTTGCAAGCGAGCAGTAACTTGTTGGATGCTCCCAATTTACCTGCCGGGCTCAAGTCATTGTCTGCAGCTTCGTCTCCAATCAAAATCCCGAAGAGCTTGAACGGCCAGCAAGGTTACATGCCAGACAAGTCTTCACTGCCAAATGGAAGAAGAGGCAGTATATCATCGCCCCGACAGCGTTCACACACAATTGGCTCTCAAGATGACGATATGCCACCTGGACCAATATCGCAGTACAAGCGGAGGAGTATGGCATTTGACGCCTCGCCGTCGTCATCGGACAACGAAGACCAACGAGCAAAGGCTTTCTTGCGAGTCCAACGCCGGAGACAGAGCACACGAAGACTTTCCCAGATCACGTTAGCCGAGGGACCTGCTTTCAGACCACTAGATGTGTTGATCTGTGAGGACCATCCAGTTTCACGCCTTGTCATGGAAAGACTTCTTGAAAAGCTCCGCTGTCGTACGATCTCCGTGCAAGATGGTTCTGAAGCAATGCGTTACGCCATGAGTGAAGTCAAGTTCGATATTATCATGATGGAGTTCAAGTTGCCCCAGATCAACGGAGCAGACGTGGCACGCATGATACGAGATACCAAGAACGCAAATTCGCACACCCCAATTGTCGCGGTCACGGGATATCTCAAGGAGCTTCAGGCACCGCATTACTTTGATGCGTTGATCGAGAAGCCTCCGGACACAGCAAAACTGATTGAAGTCATGAGCCGGCTTTGCCAATGGAAGCCACCCCCACCTGGATGGACCCCAGCACAATTGCCCATGATGCCGTCCTCGAGTCTACGTCGAGAATCGCCATTGACTGAGGAGAGCCCAACAACTAGTTCGATATCTGGTTATGGGATGCTCACCAACAGTTTCCGTGGATCCAGCAGAGAGGACTCGATAGGATCAAGCTCAATACCCGAGACAGGCAGCCCATATGACTCGATCCCTGTCATTATCAGTAGACATACCAACGATTGGCAAGAGTCCGAGCTTGAGCGCCAATTTGGCGGACTAGGAATTAGTCCGGAGGAAGTAGTGCACGCGAGAACAAAACCTCCGCCCGAGTCCAAGATGCCGGCGTTGACGGAACAAATCTCTGCACCAGGAAAACTCGAGAGCCCGCGAGAAGTTTCGCCTCGCAAACAACGATCTTCGGAATCAATAGAGGCGAGGAAGAAGTCTCTGGAGGTGGGAAGACATGAATGTGCGGAATCAGGAGACGACGAAGATGAAGAGCTGGGCAATGCTCAGATCCGAGCACGATCGCCCAAGTCTAAGACACGAGGAGCATCGAAGCTTGGTACCGAGATGTTGCGTACAAACAGTCAGGGGAGTGTTGTATCGAATGAAGAGGTCATGGCGGCGCACAACCTCAAAGCAACGGCGTCTCTCACAGGCAACGAGGAAGCGGCGATTGAAGAGGAGGGAGCTACGTTGACTCCACCAGAGTTGTTCTTGCCGCACGGCATCAATGTCGTGGACACGGATAGGACGCCACGGCCGCACTACACCAGCGATCCTGATCCCGATCCAACTCCTCGAGCCTCCACATCACCAACGCGGAAGGAATGATTGCTAGGAAGTTCAACTAGGTGGACAATACGATGTCATTGTTATTTTGTGGTGGGGGTCATTTGCTATTTTTTCATTTCTTGTTCCTTGTTTCTGCTTTCTCATGATACAAGTTTTCAGCCAGTCGTAATACCCTTTTTACGTGTGATTTCTTCATCTTGGTCTCAAAACGCCGAACTCCATCGCTATGTGAATGAAAAAAAAAAAGGAATGTGACTGATGTAAAGCAAATCAACGTCTAGGAGCCAGACCAGGCACGCCGCTGTATCTCTCCTCTCTCTCGGTCTTGAAAGTGACCTGAACCCAGAACTCCTTGTTGTCTTGGTCAAACCAAGTCCAGTACTTGCCCTCTGAGCGATCGATTTCACGAGCCTGAAGCTTGAAGGCGCACGTCTCGTAGGGCTCAGCAGCAACCAACAAGTACTGGAACTGCTTGTCGGGCTCCTCGACCTTTTGCTCAAAGGCAGACATGAATCTGACCCTGGGCTGAACATCCTGCGAGATTTCGGGATACTGCAGCTGAAACAGCAGACCCAATTGCCTCGTCAAGGGATCCCTAGTCTTTGTGATTTTGTAACCCGGTCTTCCAATCTTGACCACATTCCTCTTGACCTGGACCTGCGACAAGCCCGACAAGTTCTGATCTCTGTCTTTGCCCAACTGAGCTTCTCTGGCGGCACGTCTGGCCAAGTTGGTCTGATGCTTGCGTCCCTGGGTATGTGCGAGATAGGAGCCGTCGTTTTGGTGGACGGTCAAGCACAGGCGACACTCGAAGCTGCCGACGTGGTTTTTGAAAATGTAAGGGTCCTTGTCCAGGTCGATTGTTTCGAGGGCGAGTTTGCGGAGGCGTTCGCGACGGTCGGCGTTTGTCGCGCTCGCTGAGGCTACACCGCCACCTCCGAATTTGGAGCCTGCGCGGTTCTGTAGGAAAGGAGGTCAGTAAAGGGGCTGGAGAGATGGGTGATGAGGGTCATGTCGTACTTGGTAGTCCATGGTTTATGGGCGGGAAGTGAAGATGCGCGCGTAGCGCTAGGGGTTATCGCCTTGTCGGAAACCGGATTGGAGGAGATGGATAAGAGTCGGTACAGCAATGTGTTTGACCCAGGGTCGAGTGATGTGCGTTTGAAGAAAGTTGATGTATGGTCGGACGGAGCGCGAAAACGATGGATCAATCTCGAGCTACATCTTCGAGACTGATGCACGGGCCACAATACCATTGCGACCTCCTCCACGAAGTATTCTGCTTCATGCTTCCAAGTTCGATACACGACATGATCTGAACGAGTCCTGACCTCAGCGCTGAAAATAGAAACTTTTCCATCTACGCAATGCAAATCTACAGTACAGGTCTATTCCAGAAGGTAGGAGCATGGCCTCTTATGTCCAAGTCAGCCGATATCTCATTGTAAAATCACAAGATTTGGAAGTAGAGCACCACACACGGGCATGCAGCATTCAGTGATCTTGAGAGATCGCTCAAGTTGTTCACTGTCGTTATTCGGACACCGTGTGATCATTACCTGAAGTGAAGTATACGGAAGGAGGTCTCTGGTTAACAAGCCACTCCTTCCCTTCGTCCGTAGGCTTGGAACCTCTCTGAGCGTGCCTTCTCGTTCACTGCTTTTCAGTAGCGAGCTGTCATATATCCCATTCCAAGTCAACCGCCCCTTCCTTCACCTCAAAAATACACACGCCCATCAAACTTATAAGCTGTTCACATGTCCACTCTCAACAACCCTTTCCTCACATACCTGCATCTAACACCAACCACTACCTTTCCCTTTCAACATCAACCAGCTTACCTTGTTCCATCACAACACATCTCCCTTACCGTTCATCAAGCATCTCCATCATGGCTCCTCCCACTCCCGCAGCCACTTCAAAGCCATTCTACTTCTTCAGCACCCGCGAACGCCCCCACGGCATCTTCTCTCAATTCCAAAAATGCTCTTTCACCGACCCCGACTACCCCAACGTAAAGTTCACCTCCGCCGAACAATACATGATGCACGGCAAAGCCCAAACCTTCAACAACCCAGACATTGCCACCCAAATCCTAGCCGCAACAGCTTCAAAGGCCCAAAAGGCTCTGGGCCGCAAGATCAAGGGTTTCAGCGACAAAGTGTGGGATCCGGTCAAAGTTGGTATCGTGGAGCGTGGCAGTTACCTCAAGTTTTCACAGAACGAAAAGTTCAAAAAGGTGTTGCTGGAGACTGGAGATGGACTGATTGTCGAGGCTTCTGCTGACGACAGGATTTGGGGTATTGGTTATGATGCTGCAGGCGCGGAAAAGGTCTCTCGTGAGAGTTGGGGTCAGAACCTTCTGGGCATCGCATTGATGAATGTCAGAGAGAAGATCAGAGCAGAAGAGGCTGGAGAAGAAGAGGAGGATGATGATGATGATGACGACGAGGAAGAGGAAGAAGTCGACGAATTTGTGAAGCAGGTCACAGATGGACAAGCTGACGAGCAACCCAAACATCTCCCTATGACCTCCAGGCCATCAACCACCAGAAAGCGCAAGCACGACTCCATCACCGAGCATCAGACCGACGAGCCAACCAATTCTGACAAGAACCATCCCAAGAAACCCCGCGTCAACAAAACCGTAGATGTGAATGAAGGTCTCCGTAAGATCCTCAACACAAAAAAGGACAGACACGACAAAGGCGAACAAACGACCGAAGACGATCTGCTTGAATTGCTTACCAAAAAGGCCGCCGAGGACTCGATGATCAACGGCAAATTATGATCAAGATCGAAACCTACTTCATCCCGAGTGCGAACAGCTTTTCCCATCTCTCAGTATTGCAAACACGGAAGAAGATCCGAATCCATGACACTTTCATGGACAACCACGACCTCTTGCTTCAGCACGAAGAAACTGTCTGATGACAGTACTCGATTCAAGACCTATGATCTTTGACTTTCTTTTTTGACGAAACCATGCAAGCTAGCCATTGAGCCAATCACACACTGAAAATCCCATGTGATGACTCCCATAGTTGCAATATTGCCATGTGTCGCCGTGAAGAGAAATTAGAATATGAGAATACGACAGACTCTGCTCTGGAAAGGAAGCTTCATAGGCAACTATGCATCAAACATCAAATTCCTAGTGTCCAACCTCTCGTGCCAACAGCAGTGATTTGTACTTCAAAGGGTTTCATTTGTAGTAGAAGCGATCGATCTTGTTAGCATTGTGAGCGAGAGCTATAGATAAGGAGGTAACGGGCCAGCAGCGTGCTAGCTTCAGCATCGTCCGATTTCCTTTTACAAACACAATCAGGCTAGCTTTTCTGTGCTCACTGAAGTGAAATCTGGTGCATGTCATGCCAGCTGTTCATCGGTACCGATAGAATGCCCGACGTCTCTCCTGTATGCTAGTTGCCCTCATACAGTCTTGAAGAGTTGACCTGATGCACCGTGCACGTTCCAAGGTGCCGTCTTGCATTCTGAGCCATCTCTCTAAGTGGGAGCTGAAATACTGCATACTCTGTGATGTATGGACTGCTGCTTGGGCGACTCTTTCGTGTATCTCATCCAGTAACTCTTTCAGATCTTTCTCAATGAGAACTCTCGGGTTCAAAGAGTCGAACCATGGATCCTCGAATACGGGATCGGTGCACTTGAGCCGCCAACACGATCGAATAAGTTGCACTTCACCTTTAGACTTGGATCTCTTGGCTCGGTAGTCCTCAAACAACATAGTGCCGATCTGTAGAATGACTGAATAGTCGAATGCTTTCCTTGACAGCTCGTGTATATGGATGGTCAACCTGATAGAGCTCAGGTTGCGTGTCAGCCGGAGCCTATCTTCGAGCTGTCGTAATCTCAAGAAGCTGTGGTTGTTCTTGATGATCGGTGTCAGGTGGATCATTACGAAGAAAGAACACGTTGAATAGAAGCGGGGAGACAGTCCAGAGCGAAGCGACGAGCAAACCATCAACAGTGGGGGCTGGCAGATGACTAGCTTGTCAACCGAGTCACTTCGAGGTACGACCCGTATCATGTAGCAGCGATGTCTGAGATGATTGCTACAAGCAATATAATCGAAGATCATGGAGAGAATTTCAAGGGGCAGGTCGAGAAGCGTGACGGTCCTTTGCCGCGCTTTGGTAGTCTTGTGCTTCGAGACAGCACGTTTCAGGGCCTATCTTTTCACCGCGTCATCATCGAGTTGGTGACTTGGTACAAGGTATCGTGTCTTCGAAGAAGCTAAGAATGAGGTCAGCAAGATACAGTGGTATGAATTGGGCAAGAAAGACCTACTTGAGGCAAATTTGATCCTGATTCTGTGCTTGGCCACGCTTGAGCGTTTGAATTGGGCCTTCTTCTTCGTCATGGCGAATGATGGAGCTGCAGTTGTTACGACGGCGGCAAGAGCGGCAATGAGTGTTGCCGAACCGGTATTGAGGTACAGTGATAGTAATGTCAAGCGCGCTGGATATGCTGATGTGAGTTGCAACGAGAACGTTTGATGCTGACGGAAGAAAGAAAGAAAGATGGCGAAAGCAAGCGTAGCCAACAGAGTTGGATGGCAGCTTCTGGGCCGTGTGAGGAAGCAGCGACTTCCTCGTTAAGCATGTGACGCGTGTAGCTCAAAACTGCACAACAGCTTTGAAAAACAGGGCAGTCTCGATTGAGGAGTAACACAGCGCCTCCCAAAAGCGGCATCTAGTATTCCAAGTAATGTGCCCAACCCTTGAACTTCTCCCACACACCCAGAGGATCTCGTTCAATCTCAACCAGATTCTGCATGCCAACTCCATCTCTGACTTGTTGAGTGAGCGCATGTACCATAAAGGTAAGATGACTTCCCGATCCATGACTTTTGACTACATCCACACTAAGCTTTTTCAACAGTTTCCACACGGGAACCACGAAATCAAACTCCATCCGGAAAAGCTCTTCCACACCAGGGTCGACAGTCACGCGAGGATCTTTGGGTGAAGAGTACGCCTGTACCAGCGTCTTTGCTAAATTCCATGTGTGTACCACTCTGACTGGGTGGAATTCTTGTGGATACAAGATTGGGTCGATGAGGAAGTACGTCTTTGCCATCTGGTACATTGCGAGAGCAAGGCGGTTTTCGGCTATCATGCGAGAAGCGATGTCCACTCGGATGTTCGCGTATGGTTGTCTGGTGATAGGCCACATACCCGTCTGCTTGCAGATTCGCATGGCATTCTCGAGCGCTTCTATAGCGAGCTTGTTGTCCTTTCGATTGTGTATTGGCTCATATGAGGCATAAACATCGCCTTGTATGACTGACATGTTCCACTCAGCTTTACTCTCACCCAAGAAGTTTGCTGGAACAGAAGAGTAGCCCTCGTGACTATCCATAAGCTCGGCAAGGTCGGCCCATTTAGCCTCGAGGTTCTCCAGTGGTTGTGCCCAGTCGTCTTCTCGTCTGTTAGTGCCAAATCGGCATTTGGAGCATTGGCACTCAAAGCAGTATCGGATCGTCAACTGAGCTTGTCTTCGGTAAAAGGGGTCTGTATTATCGACATAGGAGATAAAAACTTCCTCGCCTTTCTTGATCGGCGATAAAGAGCGCATCATGAGTCTGGGTTGATCGAACAGAACACTTGCGTTCGGCTCGCAAGAATGATTTGCCGAGCATACGACTGGATCGAGAGCAACGCCCATGGGTTCGAGAGTGGGGAGAGTGAGTGTCAACGAATTGCGAAGAATCTGTCCTCTTCTATTAGCATTGTATAATCTACGGCCGTGGGTCATGAAGTACCTTTCCCACATAGTCGCGTATCTTTTGTCCATCATGATCATCAGGGCTGATGCGGGCAAAGAGATCTCTTGCCGCCGCGACCGTCACTTCATACTGCATGACTTCTCTGAATTGTTCGATTGTAGACGAATCATGAGCTCCAAGATGACGCACGCCTGCCTTGTCTTCCTCAGATACAGCATCGCTATCCATGAGACAGGCCAATTGCAATACTGCTCGTACAGCACTTGGCAGAGGTGGAAGGTCCGGATCTCTGAGTAGCCTACATTCACGTTTGTGATATCTGGTCCAAGCCTGCTTTTGACAAACCTATATTGCACAAGTGAGCTTCTGGCCATGTTTGAAACATGTTACAGAAGAAACATAGAATGCATACCTTACTACAATACTTTACCTTCTTGCAACCAGTACAAGCCTTGACACCAAACTTTTCATCCGCGTGCTGACAACCAGAGCAGTCGGGATAGCGACCCAAGCGATCGGCTTCTGTAACGTGTATAGAACATGCCCGCACGGCCTTCTGTGAGAACAGAAAACAATTCGCACAGGAATCCTGTAACCGTGGCAAATCCAGTTCGCCAATCAAAGGGCGGGTTTGAAGCAGAATCGTAGAGCCTGCTGGTATGTCTTTGGTTGCGAAAAGTCCGTTGCCTGCGATTGCTGATGGTCGGACTTCAACATTGCATTCTGGTGTCTGAGGTGTCATGGTGAATGTCGGCGGGGATACTGGTTGGGAAGCCATGTTTGGGGGACAAACAGACACAGTTGATGAATAGCAGAAAGTTGATGTTACCCGCAGATGTCAAGTTAAGAATCTCGATCGAGCAAGTCGAAATGTGGAGTTCCAAACACGAATTTCACGCGTTCCCTACGTCATAATCTATAGGAGGTAGTCATAGTGTGAGAGCAGATGTGAAGATAAGAAACAGCGATTCTAATTGACTGGTCATAAGAGCAGGCGTGCTAATGATATGTAAATGACTTGCTGTGGATATCCTGTGAGAATAACAGAAGGGAAAAAGGTGACAAAACCATGAAAGGTAAATAGAATAAACAATGTTTTTAACAAGGACAACGAAAGAGGTCCAGCAGCACGCTCGTGTGCACGTTTCGGTTCGTTTCAAGGTTCTTGGAGATCATTCCTAATCGTCATCCATTGGTTTGTCAACGAGCTCGACGCCGCGGTGGGCCAACGCCTCTTCCTCTGCACGCTCTGCAACGTCGACAGGGCTGTCAACAAATTCGGCAGCAGGTGCGGCAGCGGCAGCGGCACCAGATGATGAAGTGCCTACACTACCGACACTCTCTCGCTTACCAATTAGGCTCTGGCGTGACAGACTGCTTGCCGTACCCTTACGCGCAACACGACCCATCGATCGGTTCAGAGAGTTGCGCTTCTCGACCTCGACAGATTGTCGGTTGTTGTTGATGCCCGAGCTCGGCTCCGGAGCTATCGAGTCGGCATCACTCCCAGCTTCTTCATCGTGCTGTTGTTCTTGAGCATGTGCAAGATAGTCAGGAGCTTCTGTTTGAGCGCCGGGAGTCATGACCACTGAGTTGATAGTGTCACTACGTTGACGAGTGAAAGGAGCTGCAGCATCCCCTGATACTGCAGAGTCGGAAGAAGATGGCATAGAGTCGGTTCTTCCATTACCCTTTGGTGGCGACTGCAGCAGGACAGAGGCGCGGATTGGGGAACCAGGCACCTCTAGACTGCCACGGTTCGCATTACGGACGTCGGTAGGGGTGCTCGCTGCAGAAGGGGTGACAGGGAATCGTGTCTCGGCACCTGAGCTGCGGTCTCTCTTGTGCATGGATCCAAGAGGGCCGCCAAAAGTGGACTTGAAAGGGCTAGACGCACGGCCACGGGTCTCGGCAGCAGCGATGATGGCCCGTTGCCGCTCTTCCATATGCTCACGACGTCTGCTCTCATCGGTACTGATAGCACGCGGTCTCGAGGCACCAGAGTTGGTGTGCGTCAATGACGACTGGCGCTTGAGCTCACCAAAGATGGTGTCCTTGTGAGCGAACAGATCACGTACGAGCCTGTAGTTGAACTTTTCGTTTAGCGAAAGAGTGTTGCCTTGCTTGGGACGAAGTATGCAGGGCGCAAGCGTAGTGGACAGGGCTGAGATGTATCCTTCGTCGGCCGATGTCAGCTCAATCAGGCGCGTGAAATGGGTGGTAATGGCATCCAAAGTGGCAATGTTGGCAAGTCTGAGTTGACCGAGCGTGCTCTGGATCACAGAGATACGTGCAGTTTCCGAGGTGTTGGGTGCGGTGCTTGTGTAGATCGTCTTGATGATTTCGTAAACGTGCGCTGAGACCAGAGAATCAGGAAGCTCAAGCAGATAAAGCTTCAGAACCGATGCAACGATGGGGATCTCATAGCGATCCAGCGTGTCCTGAGATACTGTGTCTTTGCCAGTATTGAGAATGTTTCGCAGATGATGGGTAGCAGCCAAAGGAACATCCACAAGCCAGATGCTGCGACGGGCTTCATCTCCTTCGAGCTCAGGGTAATGGTTATCAAAGAAAGTCAGCAAGGTGGTAACAATAAGAGGGACACGCTTCCTGTCAGCACGAGCGCGGGCTTCGATGTCAATGCCGAAAGTTTGCTCGTCGACATTGTTGTAGTAGTTTTCGTAGATGGTGACTTTGGGCACGAATGGACCAGTCCTGTAATTCTCCAAGAGATAGCGCAGGTCGCCCAGCGGCTGAACAGTCTCCTGGAAAAGCATCATGTTATCGACGGTGCTTTGCAAGCTGGGAATGACATTGCTGATGGCTCCGGAGAAATCCAAAATCACGCTCTTGATGGCTTTTAGGCGGTCAAGCTCGCAACGCTCCATGAATTTGAGGTGGTCAACCATAGCCTCCTCGAGGTTGCAACGAAGAGCATCAAGCTTTCTCACAGCGGCCTTGTAGCGTTCGTCGGCCTCGCGGGCTTCCCTGCGCAATTTGGCTGCGGGAGTTTCGCCTGGATGAGCATTGCTCAGAGGGTTCCATCCAGAAAAGAGTTCGCCAACAGCACCAACAGGCGAGTCTGGGATCGAACTGACGGATGACACGGTGGCAGATCTGCCCATGCCTCGTCTTTCGGGAAGGCCAGTGATTTGGAAGACCTTGGGGCGCCACTGGTAGTTCATGCGACTGCTGTTTGCAAAGGTGCTTCCAACATTACCAATCAGTCTTAGGAAGCCGTGGCCGACCATATCCTGACCGATGCGCTCAGCGTAGCTGACGCTCGTACCATTCATGTGCTTTTGAATGTAATCGGTAATATCGGCTCCGGTCGAAACGTTGTGGTATGTGCCGAGAATGGGCACCTTGGTCTCGCCCAGCTTGATGGTTTCGAGCATGTGGTTGAGGATCTTCTTGACTTGTTCAGGGGTGTAGGTCTGATCACCGATATCGATGGGTTCAGGTTCGTCCTCCTCTTCAGGTTCGGACAGCTTGACGACTGGGATTTGCGAGGCAGGCTTGGGACTTTGGGCGGCCTCACTCAGAGGATCCTGGAAGGCCAGCTTCTCTTCCTCGTCCAGATCTTCGACACGGCGGCACTTGTTGTAGTACTGGCTGCGGTAGGTACGGACGTGGTCGGCCTGTCGATCGTGGGCTTTGATACGTGCTTGAAGGTCTTCCTGAGAGTTTTGTACTCGAGCGGCGTGGGCATCGCACCAGCGGGCGAAAGGGCTTACGACGAGCTCGCGGATGTTGGATGCGATCTTGCGGTGGTTTTTGGCCGCCTCGCTCATCTCGGAACGCATGCCCTCAAAGGCCTGATTGTGTTAGCCGTCTTCTGCCTGCATTTCTGCGGGAAACGGCACTCGGCGACGCACCTTCTTGACACTGGCACCATCGTCTTTCTGGAATCCTCCCTCAACCTTTAGGGTAGCAGCATCGATGTCGCCCAGGCGTTGGCCGTATAGGTCTTCAGCTTCGGCTCGCATGCGCGCAATCGTCAGGACCTGCTGATTCTCCTGCACGCCCTGCTGGAGCTTGCCAAAGAGGACTCCCAGTCCTGGCTGAGGGTTAGCACGAGCAGACCAAGGAACGGATTGAGCACACCTCCTGCATAACTCTGGTCGGACGACCAGAAGGAATTCGCGAAACTCGTCATAGTGGACGTCTGCCGACGACAGCTAGTCGAGCGAGATGAAACAGACGAGGGTGTCGGAGATGGTAGAAATCAAGGGCCTTCCCCAGAAACGGTCGTCTGGACAATGATCGCACCGAGTGTGCAGTCTTCAGTGAGTTGGACCAGCAAGGCGAAGGAATGGACGGAGTAAAAGGCCTGCTGAAGGAAGTGACCAGGCCACCGGCAAGTTTATCGTGTTGACGAGCAAGAGATTGAGCTCGGTTGAGGCACGAGCGACAAAGGCTCTCTCTGCCTTAAGTTGAAACGCCGTATTCTACCCTTGGCAGCCAGCAGGAACCCTGATCGTGCCTCCTTTGACAACGCGCCTGCAGGTATTCGCCATTTTTAGCCCTCCCAAAACTCAATGGACAAATGCCTTCTCACGACCCTCTTCACACTGCCTCCATTGCCACTGTACGCTTCTCCATCATCTCACCATAAGATTGAGGGCACGAGCCAGACAAGTCGCGTCGCAATTTGTATACGAGAAACCACGCATTGGCCGCGTACTCCATCCTCTCCCGCCTAAGCGTCAACAACAATAGCACAAGCTTCACAGACAAGCATTCTCGAACATGTTGCAACGGATTCGTCTTTGGGTCTGTCTGTGAAAGTACGATACCTAACCCAGACCGTCTTGTTCCATCTGTAGCCCGAAAATCCTTCTCCTCTTACGCCCGTCTGCCCGTGAAGCAAAGAAAGAGTGCCAGTGCCTTATGTTGTGTGAGGCGCCCTGTTGCTACTGTACTTGCTCCGCTTGTGCTCCTGACCTGCATCCCTGACCCTCCTCCATGAACGCCAGCATAATGAAATTGATGCAAATATCCACTACCGAAAGAACTGCCTGCATGTTGCGCCGTCATCGAGCCGGTCCCTCGTGCGCGACGTCCCAGATATGTGTAAATCATCGAAAACAGTGAGAAAAACGAAAGAAAAGAAATAGACACCAAATATACTCTCGTGATTCATAGCTTGCGTTTAAAGAGCCTGTCTTCGGTGAAGGCCCTGACATTGATGTTTCGATTGTCTATCTTGGTGGTGTACCCATAGCTGTACCTGGTGAAGAAGACGTTCTTGCCATGGGCCTGGTCGTAGATGTTGGGGTGGGCTGTCTCGGCACGATCTGTTGCCTGAGTTTACGACGGAGACCATCAAGTCTGCCTCGGGTGCCTTCAATCACTGAATGAAAAAAGTCAGTACAGGTCAGAGTCAAGTTGTCCTTAGAATACTTACATTTGAGAACCGCATCGCGATCCTCAGATTCCATGCCGTTGATGGTGATGATTGCATTACCCGCTCTAGCCTTGTTTGCGTTTGGTCTCGAGAGCAAGGGATCATCGTCGTTTTCGAGAACAGCTTCCAGGAGCATGATCGATGTGATGTAACTAAGCTCGCAACCGCCAAAATCGGCTCCCACAAGCTCGTTGACAGCAGCAGCTCTGCTCATCTCGACGGCGCGATCGAACATCAGTTTTTCAGCCGTGACGCCGCTGGCCAATTGGATTTGATCAACGGCAGCGCTCAAAGTATTGCCGGAACCCGAAGACTGCAACTGACCGTGGTTGTCGGGGTGTCCTGGATGGCCAGCAGGAAGCTGCTTCTGAGCCTCGATCAATCGGCGTCCAACCAACTCGGACTTCTCGAGACTCTCGTTGAAGCGGGTGCGAGCCCATTGCACAACATTGTTCATCTTCTTGTTCATCTCAAGAGAGCTTTGCTTAATGTCGCCGAGTCTCGATGGAAGTGATCCAGGTGGAGTGTCAATCCTGCGTTGACGATCCCACCAGTACTTGACGAGATTGATAGTCTTTACCAGGATGGCCAAGGCCTTGACGTACAGTACAAACGCTTCCTCAGCCACTGCCACAATGGCAACTTGAGTGAGGTCCTGGTTGTCAGCGTCCACACCAGTATTGAGCGGTTGTTCCAAGGCACTGATCTGGCGGATTGTGGTCCTGTCTTCCGCAGAAGGAGTGGCGGGGAGCAATTGTCGGTATTTGACTTCTGCGAAACCGTACACCACATCACTGCGAGTCGCGCCCTCCTCCACAATCTGGAGCATCCGAGTGTCCTCGTCGACACTACTCGGAGAGTTTCTTCCGTCACCGATTGTCAATGGTAGAGGGGGTGCTGAAGACGCGGGGAAGCCAGCAAATCCTTGAGGAGGCGATATACCTTGGGGCTGCCCGATTATTGCCTGACGTATGCGATTATTCGCTGCGCTCAACGCTCGTGATAAGTAGTCTGTAGGCGTGGGAGCCTGACCACGCTGGTCGAAAGAAGGGCGACGACCGAGGGGCATGTTTGCTTGTCTGCCAGAGACTGTCTTTATTACGTTTGAGACGACAGTGGCGCCAGGCACTCCTGGGACCGTCGAACGACGAGTCATGTGGTTTTCGGGCTGTCTGTTGCGGTCCGCAAGCTCATCGGCAAACGCATTGACTTCGACGGCCTTCTTCTCAACCATAACATACTCTTTCTCGAACGTCAAGTCATGAGCAGTGTTTGTGTCGCGCGATTCCCGAGATATCTTCTCATGCATAGGTGATGTCTGCGGAGCCGAAGAACTAGGAGATGGAACGTAGCGTGGGTTGCTAGCCTTGCCTTGGTGGACAGGGGCTGCTTGCTGTAGCTCTTGGCGCGAGGGAGCAGTGGCAGTCGGAACCAGGGGTGGCCTCTTCTGTTCCATCGGACCGGCATAGCGCTTCGTGTCAGCTGTAGTCGTCGAAGGAACGGCGGCTTCAGTTTGACGACGATTGATGGGCATCTCAGGTCTCTTAGTAGGTTCAGCGCTCGGCGACACGGTTGCAGCTGTGGGCCTTCTGGTCATGTCTGAGAAGGGATCACGAGCAGGTCGACCGCTGCCAGCAGTGTCGATTTCTTGCTCGGGGCTGTTGATAGATTGCTGCTGCAAACGAAGACTCAACGCGGACATGGCAATGTCAGACTCAGATGCATCAGCAACACGCGGTTTGTCTTCGTCAACAAGGCCTGGAATGTCGCCGATGATTGTGGAGCTTCCAAAGAAGCGATCGAAACTGACACGCTGAGTGGGTTGCCTCTTGAGAAGAGATTTGATCGTGTCCTTGAACTCCCGAGAAACAACCAGGCCAGCTGGAAACTGGATCACGTCCTGTGCTTGGTCGATCTTGCGAAGTAGCTCGACATGATTAGTCGCCTTGAAAGGGGGCCTTCCAGCTACCATCTCGTAGGCCACGGTGCCAACAGACCACAGGTCTGCCTTTGCATCGTACTTCTGATAAGCCAAGATTTCCGGGGCCATATACAGGGGCGAACCACAGAGGGTCTCAGCCAGCGAAGTACTGGCAAGGTGACGAGCAAAACCAAAATCGGCAAGCTTCAGCATGGGCAAAGAAGCCACACCGACAGCAGGGATGAGCGAGTTCTCGCTTGCGGCCAAGGGCACGTCCTCTGGTCTTTGTTGCTGCATGTACGTTGGAGGCGGATTAAGCAACAAGTTCTGCGGTTTGATGTCGCGATGGATCAGGTTGTACTTGCGCAAGTACTGGAGGGCACTGGCAATCTGCTTGAGGAAGTGTCGGGCCAGGACTTCGTGCAAACCGCCGTTGGTCGCGTTTGGGTATCTGTCAAAGATATCATGCGTCTCAGGCAGTGAAGCAATCCGGGCTCTACCCTTCATGAAAGCAGCCAGATCCGACATTTGACAGTACTCCATGACCAGATGGATGTGCTGTGGCGTGTCGACGCATTCAAACAAGGCAACGATGTGAGGGTGCTGGAGCTTTCTCAGGATGTTGATCTCGGAGTTGAGATTCTCTCTCAGCTTTCCAGTCAACTTTCCAGTGACGACTGACTTGATAGCAGCGAAAGACTTTCGCTTCTGTTGTGTACGTTAGCGACAAGAAGCATGGAAGATGCAAAGATCTGCGCGGCATACCCTGTGAGAGGCGAGATAGACAGTAGCGAAACTGCCCTTGCCAATCTCATTCTTGCGGATGAAGTCACCCACAGGGACCTCTACGAATGGAGCCTCACGACGGCTGTGACCTGCGGAGGTGCGATGTGTCGCCATGGTGATGTAGCTCGGCAGGGCAGTGGTTGGACTGAGGGACCTGGAGCAAGGTGGCTAGCAATGCATCTGTGTGATCCGGGGTCGACGGTTCGAGGCGCGCTGCAGGGAGGGAAGCGGTATTCGACGGAGGGGCGAAGGCTGTCGAGTTGAGGGTTCGACGTCGATATACGGGGTTCGAAGAGGGGTCGACGAGAGATGTACGTCGATGGCAATCGAATGCAGAGAGTATAAGGGTGATAACAGAAGCGAACTGGGCAAAAGACAAGGGCGAAGGTCGAATGGGTCAGATGTCAGTCGAGTCAGTCGGCAGCGAAGCCTGTCTCGAACGGTGCTGGATAGTGACTCTGCGAAACGGGGTACTCGTGATCGACAAGGGATGGACAGGCGAGAAAGAATGTAAGAGGCAGCAAGCGGCGATGCGATGGCTATAGTAGTGGATATTCACAAGATTGTCGTGTTGTAGGGAAAGTAGGAGTAGCGTCGACGAGATGCAAGACTGATGGAGCCGCAATCAGAGCACGTTGATCGTCGCGGCGACCCGCTCTTTTGGCACACGATCACGACTTTGGTCACGACCGCAACAAGATGATGATGACTCCTCTCCCCTCCCCTCCTCCTTTTTCTTCCACCTTGTCTGTACTGTCACTGCCCTCCTTTATTCTGATGAGCGACTGAGTCACCGCTATCGACGGGTTACGCGCCAGTGACTTGATTCTGTCACGAACGGAGAGCGTACACGGAGCTTGGAGGAGATAAGCTTGCTCATAGATAAGCATGTGCCCACTCAGGTGCTCTGGAAAGTCTAGCCTCGACTTGCTTTTTGCTGCCCTGATGCCTGGATGGGACGAGGTGTGCTCTGCCTGTGACTTTGCGTCTGTCGTCCCTGAGCAGAACCGTCTTGCCTTTCGAGAGTCTATCACTTCGCCCGGACAACAAGAATGCTGTTGCTGCCTTTGTACGGTGTCGTTATTGATAGTCTGGTCGAACCTTCGAGGGTTTGTTGTCAACCTCAGCGTTGCTGCCTGTCTGAAGGACTCAACTTCCTTCCATGCAAGCAGTGTTCTCAATGAATGCCTTGTCAGTGAGTGGAATTTATTGAGTGACAGCATGTCACATGCGAAGTTGTACAGCCGGCTGTTACGAAGACGATCTATTCGTCACAGCAGTCGTTCCAACCATGCCATACCATGCCATGCGACCTGGACGACAATTTCTGCATCACTGATATGGTTGAACATGAAGTCATGTACTTCTCTAGAAGAAAATTTATGACATCTGTCCTGGGCCCGATCGTAGTTGTGGAGAGTCCATGAATACATCTGACATAAAACCCGTCAGGTTGGGAAGAAGAACAATGTCTCCAGTCCAATTCCAGCATGTGGAGTTGAGATGCGATTTGGGCGAATGATATTGGTGGTCCGATTTGTCCAAGCAGGAATCAAGTACACACTCGCCGCCGTCTGATGTTTCGAGAGGATACAAACAAAAACCGACATCTGGACGAGCTGGACGCTACATCTGAGATGTGTCCCAGCATGTTCTAGTCCATCAACAATCAGTCGAACCATCACATCATCGATATCTCTCAAGCAAAGCATAAGAATATCTCTGTACGTATGTTTAGTCGCACGGAGTATTCAAAGGAAGAATATGTGGTCGAAGGGTAGAAATCATGCTTCATCGAAGCTACGTAGTTTGTTCCCTCTAAGCTAGTCATCAATATCATTGTAGTCGAACCGCTAGTATCCATTCACCATCTGTCTTCCCAAACTCAAGCATCATAGACCAGAGAACGCCATAGAAATGCTCAATCAACAAGCCAAACAGCGCTGCAGCTCTACGTGTAGCCACCATGTATATCGTGATGTATTCGTCCGTCATTCATCATACTCTAGAAGCAGCTCCGTAGTCCTGATTCGAACTGTGAGGAAGCAGAGAGTCCCTCTCGTTTCCATTGTCTGATCTGCCAACAGGCTCACCAAAACTAGGCATCCAGCCGCGCATCCAGCCACTAACTCTACGCCAGCGCCAGTTCTCAACACCAGATTCTTCCAGTACGACAACCTTCGAGTCTTCACTCTCGCCGTACATGAGGAATTGCACACCGACAGCCGCGTCCATGATAAGCACACCGGCCGCACCAAGCCAGAATGGCAAAGCACGCATGAGCCAATCATAGCGGACATTGGGTGTATTCTCAACCCAACCATGCAAGCCGTGGGCAGGTGCATCGTCCCAGAGATTGGGGTTCGTAAGCATGCTAGTACTGTAGAAAAGATTACCAAAGAATGCGGCGATGAAGAGATGAGCACTGAGGCCTGCAGTCGATTTCCTGGCCCAGTTCTTGTAAAGTTGTGGCAACCGGCTGCCCAGATATAAGAGCGTCGACAACCAGGAAAACACAGTACCGGCGGCCGCCAGACCCGAAATTTTACTATCAGGCTCGTGATGTTGAGGGTGGTGAATAGAGGAATCTAATGGTGATGCGTGGGCAAGAGAGATCAAGCAAGCCAACAGCAGCACAGTGCGCGGAGATGGTGACTGGAAGGAAGAAGAAGCCTGGACGCGATTGATGGCACGTGGGCTTTTTGGTGAGCCGTACTTCTCGACATCCCCAAAGACTGGCATGCGCCACATGCTTGCTTTTCCGTTACCAGTGGTATTGATATCCTTGGCCGAGCTCTTTCTTTCCGGGCTGTTGATCCTCTCAAACGTGTTCTCACGACTCATTGCTGGCATGCCCTCGATGACCATCTCTTGACCTCGGCCAGATTGATCAGTGCCATCTCTGTCCGGCCACATCTGTCGAATCCTGTAGCCATGTCGTAGACGTTCGTACCAGATCCACTGAGCGACAAGCATAAAGTCCACAAGGCAATAATACCCTGCTACTATCACTTGCCATGTTGCCTGCTTCGTGAAGACGGCCCCGAGGAGATTGCTGACATCTCCTGCACACCACTCCACCAGAAAGAAGATGGACAGACCAGACGTGCTCTTAATCTTGTAGTTCTTGTATATTTGTGGCATCTGTGCGAACAGCCATGATACGATAGAGAGGGTGCCCAATAGTGTCGATATGAAGGCCAGAGGAGTCGGCACACATGTGTGAAATGTACTCGAGAAGCGGGTCAGGAAGTCGTTTGTCGGTGTGCAATAGAGCGGCAGCTCAGGCTGAAAGGTGAGAGCCTGCCATGACATTGTCGAAGGAAGGACTCGGCGTCGCAAGAGTGAATGTTAGGTGGCTAGGTAGGCGGTCAAGCAGCGAAAAGGACGAACAATACAATAGGTGTGAGATGGAAGAAGGAAGAGTCACGAGGCGGTATGAAGATAGGTGATAGACATGTGCTAGATGACTCAATACGGATCCATGACAAGATACGAATGATAGACGCTCACAAGACGAGTACGTTTGAGGGCGAGACGACAAAAACAACTAAACGAACCCATAACTCAACGCTACCTGCTGATAATGGACAGGAACCGTCTGGATGCCCAGGAGAAGAGCGCATCACATGGCCAGACTTGCTGCTGTTCGCCGCGATAAGGCGTCTGAAGCCAGAGATAAGCGTCATTTGCTCCTCTCATTCGGGCGCGCAATCACGGTGTGTGCGCGAGTGAGGTGTCTGGATGTTTTCTTTTCCTCAGCCGTAATAACCATTTAACAGATGGATATCTCATCGTGATTGCTCATTACTGACTGCATGTAACAGGCAAATGTTGACGGGACGGTGTGGGAGGGTTTGTCCAGAAATTGACAAACTGCTTCGTCGAGTCGTTCTCCCAAGCGTCGGCTGCCCCACGCTCTTCTCCCCGCGATGATCTTTGTCATTGACGGTTGTGTTCAATTTTAGACACCACGCTCGGAGCTCTGGCAATCCGGCCTGACAAGTGACTCGGCAGAAATATCTTGATCAGTCGGGTCGCGCACTCCTGCTCGCTCGCCAACAATACCATAATGCATACCAGGTCCAAACGAGGCAGGTATACCGCAGGCAGTCTATGTTATGCGGAAATCATTCCGTGGTAGCAGCAAATGTGGATCAAGTAGTGCCAACAATGCCACCTCAAAACCAGCCGCTGGTGCGTGGGCGGTTGCTTCGCGAAGTTCACAAATCATGGGAGTGTGTCACATGGGTGGCGGATGCTTTCTGCATACAATACCACAAGTGACAAGACTCTCCTTCCACGCATTCTGCGTCACCGTTCGGTTGATCTCGATGATCTCGACCACGAAGCGAGCTACTGAGTGACTATGAGGTTGGCTATCATGAAGCCCTGACCTTCTTCGATAGGTGTTCCGTACTATTGCATTTTTTGATGGTTCGCTGCCGTTTCTGCAGGAAGCAGCAAAATCTGTCTTCACCAGAAACATATATGCTGCTACGTGCGGTTGTACAAGAAAGCATTTGACGCTCTTCGGATTATGCCTTGGGAAGGGTCAATATTATCGATTGATGGAGAAGCTGAACAGAATTGTTGTTAAACTTGATATTATGTATGGAAAACCATCCTCCTCATGAGCTGCTGTAGCTCAGTGGTAGAGCGTGGGATTGCAGTCTCTGCGATTATCCTAAGGTCCGTTGTTCGACCCAGCGTAGCAGCTATCCTTTTGCTTCGGACCCCGGGGCCCATCGTTTTGCTTCGTTCATGCTCTCGGCTTTGCATCTTTCGCGAAAACGACGATCTCACACTCAAAAAGCTTCCAAGAATCTTCCGGACTGCTATGCTGTCGATCGCAAAAGGAATTACGTTCATACCCTGCTGAACCGGTTGCAGCTTCGTGAGCGCTTGAGGGATTCCAGAACGTGTCTCACCTCCCGGCAGACCTTCTTCGAATGACGAACATACGTGCGACAAGCGTCTCTCAATACTTCACGACGTTGTGGCCGCCGGCGCACCCAATCCCTGCAGTTAGTGCTGACCGAGGCAGCAGGTAGCACATTCAGTAATTAGTGGGACGGCTCGTCCTCGATACGCGAGAGGCGCATGTAGCTGTTCAGTTCAAAGGCCGACTTACCGACAATCGCAGACCTCTTCGCGAGAGCGCGCTCTGCTGGGTCTGAAAGCAATTGGCTGGCACTTCTCTCGGAACCCAACTCGCGGGCATGTCGGTCGTACTGTGGGACCAAGTGTTGCCCGAGGTCGTGTCTTTCGCGCGTGCAGACACCGACCACCTGGGGGTCTCTTTACTGCTGGTACGATGCAAGCAATGCTCTTTGGCGATGGCGCGTAGTTGGCTAAGACCTCGATCCATCGTCTCGACGTGTCTTCTCGACCTCTATTCCATTCACGTTTCCCCACGATGTAGAGGGGCGCCAGCAGTTCCAGGTCCTGCAGGGTGCAAAAGTGGCATGCTCTCAACCGCTTGCACAAATTCATGCGCCAAGGTCTTTGCCGGATGATGGAATCCGAGTACGGTAGGGCGTACGATGTTACGCTCTCCAGGATGCATGCTCAATGCTGAGAAAGCATGTACAACAACCATTCTTTGCAGAGGGTTTATCTTTTGTGACAACATGGGTCGTGGTCGTCCATGCTGGGGTCTGAAGCATAACTGCAGAGCAGCACATTTATACAATGTGTATGATTGGGTCCCTGAATAGGCAAGCCGATGGAGGTATAGAAGGCGATGCCTTGCAGAGCTAGTGGGGTGATGATCTGCCACATCACTGGGCGCACAACGCGAAGTGGGATGCATTGCAGTAGTGTAGCAAGTGGTTTCGTGCGCTATTTCCTGGGGTCGAGCTCATGCACACTGTATTAGGCCAGTAATTTGCCAGGGCGAAACGATTGGATGCTCCATTATTATATCTGGAGGGTCACTATTGGACCTTGAGAGAAGAATCAAGAGCATATACCGAAGGACACTTGCATTCCTGCTGGTTCAGTGCAAGAGTGGATCTCGATTCCGTAGAGCCGTTCACACTTCCAAGCGCATGAGCAGTATGGAGTAAATGAGACGCACGTTCGCTAGAAGAGACGCCATCATTCTCCATATTATCCAGGTATCTGTCCGGTATAAAGTCACCACAACGGGCCTGTCTTGAGAAGGATGCAGGGACAGTGGAGGCTCCAAGTATGGAGGAAACATTCGTGCAGGTCCCAACTATAATCGCCAATATGGAGCAGTAGATTGCTATCAACGACGACCAAGCCTTTCAATTCATGAAAAGTGAGATTGCGACGCGCAAGAAATGACCACGAGCCGTGTGAGGGTTTGTTAGCCGCGGACCGCATCGTTCTCATGCTGTACTCGCAGGTGTCAAATTTGCTCGGAGGATTCGAGAGCAAGCAGGCGTTCAGCCACCTCCACACAGATCGGATCAACACCACGCCAGAAAGATTGGCATGAGATTTGTACAATAATGACAATGTAATGGACGAATGAGATGTCTTTGCGGGAACCAAGACTCATGCATCCTGAGGGCAGGGCTTGATGACATCCAGACAACAAAGTCAAGGGGGAAAGCGCTGCCTGGGGATGACGAGGCACACGAAGGGCTGCTCGCTCCTTACCCATTTGATGCAAGTCCAAGCGCATGAATCGTGCGAAACCCGTGCGCGTGACATTGCGCCCCCAGACGGCCCCATGTTCTCCATAGTTTCGGCGCTGAATTGGCTGCGCTTAGCTTGCTGACATCCATGAGCACACTCACATATAGCGAGTTATGATGTATTGGAGGCTGAGCAGATGGACGATCTTTAACGGAGACTGACACACGTTCTTAACCATGGTTTAGCAAACCACACGAAACAGCCACCAGATCAGAGACATACATAATCCGGATACTGCCGAACAATCCATATACTCGATCATATTTCCGAGGGTGAATGACGTTTCGAAAAGTTGCGCTTACCTCCAGTCGTGGCTTGGGATCACCTGCGTTTCCAGCGTAAGAGACAAGCGGCGACTTCGGCGCAAAGTATGGAGCTCGCCTTGACCTGGTTCAGAGGGCCTATTGGGATGCTTGGAGGTTCGTACACACTGTAAACTTGTACCTCAGTACACCAGCACAGATCGCCCACAATATGGCCAAAGTGACCTCCCGATAAACGCACGAGATGTCACCAAGTATCTTTGCACCTGCATAAGGACTCTTCAGGATTTTGCTGGCCTCGGCCAGAATAACAACGGCTGATTTCGAATGGTCTGGGGAGACCCATTGACCGCGTATTTATGGTTTGGTAAGCATTCGGGCAGGTCGAATCAGAGTAGGAGATAGAGTATGAGTGTTGCAAGGGGTCTAGTCCATGAATCCGGAAGCCATATAACGTAGTGAAGCGGTCAGCTGCTCTGGGCATTGAGCACAGAAAGGCTGAATGACCCCTAGAAGTAGAGCATCATCATCATCAGCAGCAGCAACATCCATCATTAACGTCAGTCGTTTGCAGTGGGCCGGATCAGCGTGGTGAGAGCCGGACCGTGCCTCTGCTGTACAGACAATCAATAGGCATGCAGGATTCGGTTATGCAACGTGTGGAATTGGAGAGCAGCGGTTTGCGAACAGCACCGATAATCAACATGCAGGCCCCGCGGACGCATGAGAGAGAGAATTAACGGCAAGAATGAGGTCGTCGAGCGCCAGGCTCCGCCAGCGGATCTGTTAGAGCGCACTAGGCTCGGCTGAGGCTAGAGGTATTAGGACGGACAGGGATAGCGGTTCGCACGGCGGCACAAGTCGCCAAGACGCGTCCGAGCGCTTGCACATCATGCTACCTACTCTACGCCGCTGGGCTCGTTGGCTGCTCTGCTGTACATGAAGGCTGCTGCTGCTAGCACCGCTGTCAGTCGTCGTCAGGGCTCCTGTTCTACCGTGAGCAATTGTCAGACTAGCATCGCCCGTCCGTCATATGTGCAGTGACTGCTGTGGCTCAAGACTTGCAAAGGACCGAGCGCATTGTCCAATATTACCGCCGGCCTCCTTGTCTTTCCCCAAACTTGCCGACCCCAGGTTCTTGCGCAACGCCCGCCGAACCCGTCACGCCTTCCCCAATCCGCTGCTCGCTGGAGGAACATCCCACTTTCCCACCACACCTTCCCTTCCTGCTTCTCACCACCAACTCTTGCACATAGCTTCAGTGACACTTACATTGACCTGCTGCGTCGAGGCCATCATCTGCTCCCTTCCGGCCAAAGCCAATTTGGATCTATCCGGCCTCTGGAAGGTCCCTGAGGAAGGCGTTCCCCCGTTGCGCCGGCCGAACTCTAGCAGCGTCAGGCTCGAATCTACCAATCTATTCTTTCTGTGCCCGGATCTGCTGTCCTCCTTCCAAAGTCCCGGCACGCCCCACGCTTGACCTCCAAACATAGCCTCCTTCTTCCTGCCTGCCCGCTTCCACTTACACTCTGCCCGAGTGTCGTATACTGATTCAAGCTCAACCCCGGCTATACCGGCCTCTCCACACCGCTTTCTTGACCTTTGCTTGTTGCATCATTCCATCGCGCGTTTCCCGTGCCCTCTCTCTCCGGACCTGTGTCCTCTGCCTACAACCTGGAGCCGCACTTCTAGGAAAACCCGCCAGTCAACACCTCCAATGCTCTCCGAGCTTCCGACCATGGATCAATCGCCTGATGGTATCTCACCTACGAGCGCCGACCCCGCCGTCGTCGGCAACGGTACAACCACCACCTACTCGGCTCCGAGTGACATCCGCTAACACATCTCCAGCTCCCTCGAACCAGCCCCCCAAGACACAGGCCAAGTTCCCTCCCCCAAAGACGGACAAACCCCGACCACACGTCTGTGGAACCTGCGGCCGTTCGTTTGCCAGATTGGAACACCTCAAGAGACACGAGCGCTCGCACACCAAGGAGAAGCCCTTTGAATGCCAGGAATGCAAAAGATGTTTCGCCCGTCGAGACCTGCTTCTGCGACACCAACAGAAGCTGCACTTCACAAACAACCCCTCTAGCCGGCCGAAAAACAACAGACGGGAAAGTACCAGTGGACCCGTCAATGGGGGTCGGGTAAGGAAGGGCTCAATAGCCAATGCTGGTGCTGCCGCGGGGAATGCAGGCGGTAGACCTCGAGCGAGCACACTTGGCCATTTGGACATAGGATCTCTCGGACTGATGGGAGTCGTCGCTCCTGTCGATGCACAAAGACAAACCCATGCCAGTATGGCACACCACCGGATGAGCATGAGTAATGCTCAACAGCGGCCAACAAACCTGAATCTCAATGGCATCAACAGTATGACACATCCGGGCATGGGTCAACAAGACGGCTTTGACCTCTCTCGTGTTGATACCCACACTTCTCATATAGATTTTGGTGAGCCATTGACACACGTTCACACCGCGCCAGCCTATACAGGCATGCAGCCATCAGAATTGGAACAGCTCTTCACCCCAGGAGGAAACACGGTGAATCCTGCTCAGCTGCACTTTGCCGCTTCAACAGCACCGCAGCCTGTAAATCTCCAGAACTTCCACATGAATCAATTCGACTTGTTTGGTCAAGGAGACGACTTTGCATGGATGCGAGACTGGGATTCGCAATTACAATCACATGCCAACAACGAGGCCATTGATCAGTCATCGCCGTCCCAGTTCAGCACTGCCAGCCAAAGTGGTTACTCCGAAACCGTGACGGATGGTCCTTTCCACATCAATGTTTCTCAGACTGCTTGGAACCCCAATGACATGCAGTCTCTGATGACTCCTGGAGCATTGAACCTGGATATCCTTGGCACAGGACTGCCATCTATTGATCCTCCAATGACCACCGTCTCGCCACAAAATTTGCTTGATCCGTCTTCTATCGCCGATAGCAAGCTGGACACCCTCATGATGCACTCCGGCGTGTCTGATTCTCTAAATGGTATGCATTTCAACCAATTCCAGCAATCGTCCCTCTCCAACTTTGATTCGGACAGCCCTAGCATCTCCTCGTCATCAGTACCAGATAGTGCGAGGCAGAGCTCAGTGACGTCCATCTCCACAGATTCAATCACAGACGCAACTCGTCAAGCTTTGCTCCTCAGTCTCTCGCAACAATCCGCCTTCAGCCACAGAAAGTTTTCGCAGCCATCCATCAGCTCGCCTCTATCGCCCAGGCCTCAAGGACCAAACCTCCCTCCCACTGCTGATCTGCAGCGTTACATCAACGCGTACATCCAGTACTTTCACTCTCACCTGCCATTCCTCCATATACCCACATTGTCGTTCGATTCGCCTGAATACATGACCAACCTGCGGAGCGTCGGGTCTCAGGCCTCGGCCAATCACAGCGGCGTAGTCGGAGGTGGAGGCTGCCTGATTTTGGCAATGGCTGCAATTGGTGCTCTATACGAGTATGACCACCAGGCTTCCAAAGAGTTATTTGATTCCGCGAAAAAGATGATTCAGCTCTATCTCGAAGAGCGTCGCAAGGCCGACATGTCTGCAGCAGTCAATGGCGGTCAATACTTCAGTACGGAAAGCTCATCGCACAATACACCGTTGTGGTTAGTTCAAGCAATGCTGCTGAACGTCATCTATGGTCACTATTGTGGCGACAAGACGGCGGCAGACATTGCAAGCAATCATTGCGCAGCATTGGTCAGTCTTGCTCGTGCTGCAGAGCTGGCACATCCAGCCACAAATCAAGAAAGCTTCGGCGATGTCAAGGATGAGAAGCCAGATGTTCACATGGATGATGGCTCTTCTCCCTTCAATGGGCACACAAATGTCCATCTGCAATGGTTGAAGTGGAAGGAAGCAGAAGAGCGCAAGAGAACGCTTTTCGCCATCTTCATCCTATCCAGTCTGCTCGTCATTGCGTACAATCAGACGCCAGCTATCACCAACTCCGAGATTCTTCTTGCGCTACCTTGCGATGAAGAGCTCTGGACAGCGGATAGTGCTCGAGAATGGGCTGCCAGAGGAGGCGCGCAAGCAGCCCAAGCCAGTGCTACGCCATTTTCTGCCGCACTGAGCGATCTCTTGACCGCCAACCAAAGACAACAGAACATGTACGGCTACAACAGGTACAGCCCCAACGGTGACTCTCATGGAGCAAGCAGCCAGCTTCGACCAAGCACATTCGGATGTTTGGTTCTGATCAATGCTCTCCACAACTACATCTGGGAGACGAGAAGCAGACACATTGGACGCCAGTGGACAGCTCAAGAGACTGAATCCATGGTAGCACACATCGAACCCGCCTTGAACGCGTGGCAAGCTGCATGGAAAGCCAACGACCGCCACAAGTTGCAGCGACCAAACCCTTTCGGTTTGGGCCCCTTGGCAGCTGATAGCATCCCTCTATTGGATCTAGCATTTGTGAGGCTCTTCGTCAATCTTGGACGCTCAAAGGAGGCCTTCTGGCAGCGCGACTTTGAGGCCATGTCAGAAGAGCTAGCTTGTGGTATCGATTTTGCACATGTGGGTTCTCCTGACCACTCGTCGAATGGTTCGTCTGGGGATTCGCCCGACTTCTTGCAAGGTGCTTATCCGCATGGCCAAGCACATTCGTCAGGTCACAGCTCTAAGCGCGAACGTCACCTGCGCAAAGCAGCTTTCTATGCAGCGGATTCGCTTGTTATTTCGTCTAAGTGCAACCTGACGTTCGCAGATTCTTCTGCGCACGAGTTGCCAATCCAATCAGCTCTCTGCTTTCTTGACTGCGCTCAAGTTCTGGCTGAATGGGAAACAACTGTTCAAGAACGTATTGGTCGTTACGTGGGCGTGCTAGGCCAGGCTGATGTCGATTATGGCCAAGTGCCCGCCGTCATGCTGCTCGATACCGAAGACGTAGAGCTATTGAACAAGATGGAGAGTATCTGCACCGTGATGGAGGAGAAGATGGCCTTGCAAGCTAAGATGCTGGCTCACGAGATGGATTCCCTAGATCCCAACGGAACGATGGGTCTCCCATCACCCCTGGACAGACTCAATGGACTGTCAAAGTGTGGACTTGGAAGCAGAATCTTGCGCATGACAGCGCAGATGCTTGAGAAGGCGGCTGTTTGGCCTGGTAAGCATTTGAACCTTGCACATTTGTCGAAGATCTTCAAGCTAATCGACAGCAGTTACCCACGTAATGGCCAGTGCTCTAGAGACACAAGCATCTCACGCCGACCACCGTGCCGAGTCCTCAGTCACCGCCATGTCTTAGACCCCTTTGTCGTATGAAGAATCTCAACCGACCGAAATATGCATGTGCTCATAGGTTATATGCTCATCTCTTTCTTGGAACAAATTTACGAACCCGACCCACGAAGCGACGAAACCCTCATCTTCTTATTCAATCGCTCACCATCAAATTCTTATCTTGGAAAACAAAACTGTAATCAACATCATGTATGCAAATGGGCGAACCTCTGGCGTTACTGAATCAAGGGAAAGACAAGAAAACAACCAAAAGAAAAGAAAAGAGAGGAGAGATTTTGTGGATAGTGCTTGTCCAATTCGGAAGAAAGATTATCTGACGAGAACAAAACGAGAACAGGGCATCTGAAAAGAAACAGAAAAAAAAAGAGTCCATACATCATCACATCACACTCGCTTGCATTGGGAATTGGGAATTTAGGAGGTCAGGGAAACAAAAGGCGTATTTATGGATGTCTGAATTCTTTCTTCTCATCATCATCATCTCATCGTATTTGAATCATCTTCTCATACTACTCGCCTCTCTTGACTTCGGTTATCTGTGAAAGATTTGTCTGAACGTGCGAAAAGGACGGCGGCAATGCTAATACGCTACACACGCTATGCCATGAAGATGCTACGATATGCTTCTTACACACTACCCTCTCTCCTCTTCTGCACTATTACGTCCGTGTGCCTTCATCCTCATCAGACCTCTAACACCACCGGCTTTTCTCGCGGGCAACTCCTCGTCACCGGCCGTCGCGCAGTAAAATACGTACAGCAGATTCGGCAACGTTTGTCTAATATCCAGCACCCTGACACCGAAATGCGTCGACAACAATATCTCAATGTCCTTGTTCAGCAAAAACACACCATACTCGAAGCGGAAGCGTACGGCGCCTTTTGCAAAGAGAGGAAAGGTTCGAGCGGCGGCGTCGTCAGTGATGGCTTTGGAGGTTGTGCTTGTGGTATTGAGGATGGAGATGGGATCTTGAATCGTTGATGTGCTGCTGCGAGGCCGGCAAGGGTATGGTAGGATAGCTCCTAAGTAGAGTGAGAGGAGCTGAATGGCATGGCTAACGTGACCTAGCGCGGCAGCTAGAGATTCGGGAGGTGTTGTATCCAATGCTTCTGAGTTGGGCAGGTGCATTCCGCGGATCGTAAAAGCAAGACTTTGATTCGGTACGGGGTTTATAGGGTAGATTTTTGACAAATCGTGGGTTATGCGGCGGCGTTGTTGGGTGATGGACGCCTTTACACTGGCGTGTTGGATAGACAGGTCTGAGACATCGTCTTTACCAGCTTCAATCTGCGAAAGTACCTCCTTTCGCAGTGCAGCATCGCGCGCAAGCAAATCTCTACGATTCTGAAGGACTTTGCGCTTCTGGTCGCGTTTCTGCTCAAGTGCTTTCAGCTGCTTCTTTACCGTCGCAGTCGCGAAATCGATGGTTTTGAGGAAGTCAGTCGTCTCTGCTAGTTGCGTCTTTTCGTCCAGCGATGTCCTGTTATCTTGTAACGTCTTTTCCAACTCGGATGCAAGCTGTTTTCGCAGACTTAAGGCATCTTGAACGCTGTCATCGAGTTTCGAGAGGCGTAGTAGAGCATCAAAAGATGAGGTAGGTAAGGTGCGAGATGTCGTGACTTTCGCGGGCCCATGTTGGAAGGGATCTAACGGCTCAGCGACTCGAGCATCAGTAAATGCGGTATAGAAGCCGTCGGTTAGATGGAAAACAACACAATTGGGTGGAAAGGGGTGATGGAAGCTCGACAACTGGAAGAAGATAAGCACAAGGAACAAGTGGGCAGGTCAGAGAGATGCTCACGCTTTTGCCAATGAACTGTAACGAGCGCATACTCAATGTCATATCTATCAGCAAGCAGTATTGAGACATTGACTCGCTCTTGGCCCAGAACCTGAGGGTCAGCTCGTCCAGTCTCATGAGTTGAGTATGGTTCGAGTCGAAATGAATGTTCCTGAAGTTGGGGTTCATGGCCTTCTCAGCCACCTCGCTGACATAGATGGGATCTGGTGACGTGTCAATGAAAGGACTTTGAGGGTGTGGACGGCAGCACTGACCGACCTTGTTGATCGGGAACGTGTATAGAGTAGAACAAGTCGGCCATTCTTTGGGCAGAGACATCGTGGAGACGTCTCTGACGTTGTTGTGAGGTTGAAGCGGCCCATTCTAGAGTGCTTCTCCTACGTAATTTGGCAAGCGAGGGACGAGGTGGGGTGCGTTGTTTCGTCGGGCTTGATGATAGAGGAGAGATAAGCTCATGGATGGGGCGAAGGTCATCAGAGGACTTTGAGTGGTTCATGGTAGTATGGGCGTCGCGCAGAGCGAGCATCTTAGCAGGTGACTTCTTGGTGGCCGGTAGAGCTTCATCATCAATTGTGCCTCGACGAGGGCGGGTTGCTTCATGGGACAAGGCGAGATTGCGAAGAGTTATGGCGTGCAAGTGGCGAACCTTTCTGTTCTGTGTTTACTTCTGTTAGGAACAGGGAAAGTGCGCATTGTGTTTGGCTTGACTAGAGGCAGGAGGGTGAGGGTGCGGGGGCTTAGGCATACAGATGGAATGAGCCACGGTCGCTCCCGCCGAGCATTGGAGTCGGCATCTGGCATTGTGCAAGCTCGGAAGGAGGGACTAGGCACAGGAGATTCCCATTGAAAAGACGACTGGAATTGGCATGCACGCTTTCATGTCAGTGTTTCGGCATGTGACGATGATGAACAGGTGCAGCAACAGCAGCTGCGGGAAGCGGAGAAGACGGCGCCAAGACCGGGGGTCGATTTCGCGTCTTCAATTGCATAGCGACTCGAATTTATTGCCAGTCGCCAGCTGCCCGTCTCATCGCATACCACAATGTCGACGTCCAAAGCCGACCGACTGGCCAAACGGCTAGCCGACCACGGCCGCCATCTCTTTGTCTACCACCAAATATGGACCAACCAGGTCGTCTACTCACTCGAGCGCTCCATGAAGGTGCGTTGCCAATTGCTACACTTGCTGTACCACCTACGCCTAACAATGCCCAACAGAACAACCAAGTCCTCAAGCAACTCACCTTCGCTGGAAAGAAAACTCTCCCCTCGGCCCTGCGCAAGGACATGTGGCGCCCGCTGCTCACCGCCACCTTCCCCTCGCCATCACAAGGTCTGGCCGCCTTCCGGAAACTGCGCGAACTCCGTATGCTGCACGAACACAACTGGGAGCACCCCGATCCCAATGCCCGCAAGATGCCCGACAAGAACATGCGTGCACACCTCATCATGGATCAAAAGGCCAACTCCATCGCCGACCTTGCCTGGGTCTTACGCGACCAAGAAGAGCTGGGTGTCAAGATGTCACAGAAGCGCGAGGAGAACCAAAATCGCATCCGTGAAGAGCTGCTCGCTTTGGCAAAGGAATCTGAGGAGGGTGGTATGCCGTTGCTCGAGCAATCCATCAAGGACCAGGAGGCCACTATCAACAAGATGAAGCAGACGCAGCAGGAGGGCGGCGCTGATGCTCCGTCGCGCAAACAGATCGGTGAGAGCTTGATTGCTCTGAAGCAGATGCGTCTTAGATACGCCAAGATGCAGGCCGCCACTCGTGCCATCGACTCGGCACAGGACAAGGCTGCGACGCAACTCGAGGCTCAAGCCGCCCGTGGTTCCACCCCGGATCAGATCAGCATGGAAATCGAGCCTCCAACCATCTTCACCAACCCTCCCCCTGAGCTTAGTCCCAGGTCCAAGGGCCGCAACTCTGCTGTTCAAGCACCCATTTACACCGTTGAAGGCGTCGTCATTCGATGGACCAACCCTCTGGATGCCGAGTTCGCTGCTGAATGGCCCCCTGCCGTCCACCACGATTTCGCTGGTTTGGCCCGCCACACCGCCGCCCCTGTCGACCAGGAACCCGCCACTTCCGTCGAGCAACTGATTCAGCGCAACACCAGCCAAAAGTACCTCACAATGCGCGCGGCCCGTCCACGTCAAATCGAGGAGCTTAGCGAGGACGTCGAGGAGATTGATGACGCCGAGTACGAGCGATTGACTGGCAAGTCTGCTGCCAACCTTGCTCCCGCTCGCCAGTAGAGGATCTTTCTGACTACACGATTCCCCTTTTCCAATCCTCCAGCCTTTTTCCTCTCAGGGGTGGTCAAGAGATCACCCCGTCTGTATATCTATACCTGAACCTCTCTTGGATGTTGTATGTACCTTTACTAGCATATGGCGGGCGCCATGGCGTTTGTTCTTTACTTTACTCGCACGGACGAAATCGAAAAGAAAAAGCTATCCAGTGTCAATCAAAGCCATGGGTGTGTTTGAGAGCATATGTGGTCAACCCTGAGGCTCTAAGAATGTGTCGTCAACATGGCAACGATTGGATATACCCTCCGCTTGCGCTCAACACTCACGTCGATCCTTCTTCCTACCACAAGCAGCGCCATGGTATGCTATTGAGATGCATAATAACTTACAAAATCAGACGCTTGTCCCCATAGATATCTCCAAAATGATATCTCTCCTTGGATATCATGTTAGTCTGATAGGTATTTTGAATTGTCGTGGCTACGCTTATACCAGTCTTTAGCGCATCAAAAGAACCAGAAAGGGGTAGGGTCAAACAGCCACTCGGACCTAGCTACACGTTCCCTAGAAGGCTCCAGTGCTATGTATCTTAGCAAATGCGATGACTTGGCGATTTCCATGAAGAATGATGGATCGCTGTTGCTTTTGGACAAGTGCCAAAGCGATATAAACCTTACAGACAGGATTT
>JALPCE010000220.1:0-39984 GCA_026538705.1 Aureobasidium sp. GC_Fusr_1
GGAAGCCATTGGTGGTTGATCAATTCGTTGTTATTGTGTTGAAAAAGAGGTGAAATCGACGCGTCGAAACGGCTCAAACGCTGGCTCAGTACTGGGGGTGGCTCAGATCTACCTACGCGAGCTTACATGTCTTGATGCAGAGCATGTCGGACCATGATATTACAATAAAGCGCGAATAATTCAGCGGGGTCAACAAAAGAACATATACCGCGAACATCAGGAAATTTGATGAAAAGGGATACCACAGACCATCGAGTCAGCAACAAGTCTGGTAAATGAGAGATATTTTCGCAGACTCTGATGGCGTTTTCTGGCCGACTCGCGTGACTGTACAGAGAGCTGAAAGACAAAAGAGATCGCGAGAGACAGTGAAACAATAATGCACACTCACTCTCCACGATCTGAGATGTGCGCAACAAAATGTGTCGACGATGCTTGCGAGCTGGAAAGAAGGGTAGAAGGGGGAAGGCGGCATCAGCTGTAACTTCAAGATGATTTCTGACACCGCGACGAGAACGCTCGATACATGATTTCCTTGACTCTGACGTGTCAGAAAGACGAGCGATCATCATCCGGATGAGCTACAATGTGTGTCTTTCGAGATCTTGCCAGTTTGGTGATGACTATGCTACAGCTATGGCCAGATGGAAGAAAAAGCGATTCCTTTCCTGCTTCACGAGAGGAAAAAAAAAAGATAATGGCTTTACACAAACCGGTCAAGAGAGAATCCTAGACTAACAAGCACAAGGGTATAGGTTCAAAAAACAAACAGAGAGAATGAGATAGTAGAACTCGGGTATGTATCGTGTTTGGGTCACAGTATAGGCAGAAAGTTTCCCACAATCACCGAAGGACTGTGACAAGTTAGCAGGAGTGCCTTTGAAAATCCCTCAGGTTGAGCGTGAGGGATGCAGGATAGACTTACATGTTATGGATATCCCTCCTTATCGTAAAGGAAAAACAGCATTTCCTCAGCTGACCCACTGACCTCCTCTTCCCACTACTTCCTGGCCTCGTGTCGGATTTCCTGCCTGCTTCATCTTTTTCCACTCCTCCTCCACTCGCTGCTACTTCCCCATCATCGTGTGGATTCTTCAACGTGCAAGACGTCAAAATGGCCTTTTGACTCTGATCAAAAGCAATCGCGCCAAACTTTTCCCAGTAACTGACCAACGAATCCTCAGCCATGATTTCATGCAACGCCAACTTACCATCTCGCAACTCTTCCACGGGGACCTGAATCAATTCTGCCATTTCCTTGTTTCCTCTGAAGATTTCACCCGTGCGACGCCAGCAACATGCGGGAATTGCCATGGAAGCAAACACGCGATCATATTCCATCAATGTACTTTCCCACCACATTTCCACGCGGATGAGTTGAATGTCGGTGAGATTGTGCATAGCTTCTCGGAATTTAGGGCGGAACTTTTCGAGTTGACGAAGGATTTTTTGACGAAGGGGTGGTCGCATGTGGGATTCCATGTATGTGTTTAGACGCGAGTAGCCCCGGACATAGTTGAAGGGACGCAACATGCCTGCGTCGTATTTTGCTTGGAGGAGCTTCAACATGCGGGCTTCGGGGGTGTCGTTGCCGGCGGGGTCGGCGGCGGTCATGTAGAATTTGTCGCGGGCTTTGGTGTCGACGGGCATGACGGAGGAGGGGCGGGTGATGTCGGTTGCTAGAGTGGAGACTTGGGGGTCTTGAGGTTGTGGTTGTTGGGGAGGGTTGGTGGAAGACTGAGCTTGGTGGATGCCTGAGAAGAGATTCATGTTGTTTGCGTAGGTGGAGAGAGAGCCGGTTGCTAGCAGTGGGTCATTGAAGATTGTGCTCGTGTCGTCGGGGTTGTAGGTTGCGCCGTCGTCGAGGAGACTGTTGTTCAAAAAGTCACCGAGGAAGTTATACTCGTCGGTTACTTCGGAGGTATTGAAGGTGTAGTTTGGGTGCAGGTTGCGCATATCGTGGAGTTGGTTTGTCGAATCAAAGTTCCAGTCGTTGATAGAGAATGGCCGCTGGTCATTGGAGGATTGGCTCTGCTGCTTGATGTGTGCTGGCGACATTGGCTTGGGCTGTTGTATGGCGGGAGGATCCATTCTCAAGCTATTTCTGCGTTCGTCTTCGATGACACTCGTGTCGGCAGGGGGCGTATCCGTGTCTGGCTTCTTGCCCTTCGTGGGCTCTCTAGGTTCGTCATGGCACAGGTGGGCAATGTCGCGTTTGACGCATCTGGCGCATGGTCGTTCGAGGTCGCATGTCATGTGCGATCGACGGCAGTAGACACAGGCATGGTTGACCTTTCTGCGCTTCTTTCTCGGAGGGCTTGACGGGCTGTCTACTGTGGCAGTGCTCTTGGATCTCTCTTGCGACTTTGGCGTGTCGGTCGTGTTTGTGTTCTGGGTGGGCTGCTGCTGCTGCTGCTTGATGCTGGGTTTCGTGTCGGTCATGGTCCCATTCCGCTTGGGGTTCGAGTCGGCATCTGTCATGTCCAGTCGGATTCCCTTATGTTAACAATAATATCCAAGCTCTTTCGATTGTTGCACTCTGGTATACGCGCAGGCCGAGGTGCAATGGTCCGTCGCATCGAGTCGCTACCGTCGAGGGTCAGCGGCCCGCTGCCAAGCCCGAGCCGCAGGCGGGACTCCAGTCTTCTTCGGACCAACTTCGTTGTGCCTTTCAACACTTTGATCATGTCCATACTCTCGTGCTCCAGCATGAAGTCAAAAGTCTTGGTTCGTGACTCTGCCACAAGATGCACGTTTGGAGAGTTTGATCTTCTTTGTCGGGATCTGCAAGGACAAACACGGCCCGAAGAGCCCGTCCATCACTCCACCATCTACCGACTATGCCCGCCCGACATGACTTATAGACTATTGCATGCCCGAGATACTGCCTAAACGAACCTCTGGAGAAGATGTGTTTCAGGTTTGATCTGAGCTTGGCGAGAGACGGAAAACGGTAGGAATCAATATTTCGCTCTTTGAATGCAAAAGCGCTGCTCTAGCTCGCAAACCATCGAGCCACGATTAAAAAATGTCGCTTCTTCAAACAATCACCTCCAACGAGAACGACAGAAACGAATCCAGTACCTCCAAACATGCTGAATGTCACCTTTAACTCGAAAATGCCTCTTGACCAATCCCAAAACTCCCGAGCGACCTGATCCCGAGGTGCTGCGTATGCTTGATGTGTTGCAGATATCATCATCTGGTGCGATCGACTGTCACATAGTCTTGTCCCTGACCATAGTGTGGTGTGGGTGTCTTTGGCATGGCGCCAGGAATGTGAGGCTGGAATGACGCTTCTCTGTTGTTTGGCGGTCTTGCTTGGTATTGTTGTTCGGGGTATGATTGGTAGCCAGAGGTTTGTCTGGGGACAGCGTCTCTCGAAGCATACGATGGCTGAGCACCGGATGCAGCTTGGTGTGATGTGAGTTCGTGGTCGGGACTGTGAGCAGCTCGTGCTAGACGTTCCTCGGTTTCGCGAAGGCGAGCTTCAATGGCTGCGAGTTCTTCTTCCCGGGTCGAGACTGTGCGCTTTCTGCATCCTGTCAGCTTGGGTTCAATATATAGCTAGACAAAGGAGCGGCGGACTTTTCTTCGACTGTGAATGATAGATTGCCGAGGGTTGTGCCAGAGTTCAAGCCAAATAGAGAATCCAAATCATCCGAAAAGTTGCGAGCGGCAATGCTACGGGCATGTAAGTGGATGGCGAGGGAGCCGAGTCAATAGAATGAAGCGTACGACTCGGGCCTGGCCCGCTGCTGAGGAGTGTGTTCCATGACGTTATAGGACAGGGTTGGGAGGAGCAGTTGGTAAAGTAAGCGGGTGATGGAGCTGGCGATGTTGATGGATGGAGCAATGAACAGACGGGGACAGATGTGGAAAAGAAGACGGAAGGCGGGGTGTCGCAATGAACAAATACTTGAGTGATAAAAGGAGGATCGTCTCAATCATATGCAAGCTGCGACATGACCACTTGTCGGTGCGTACTCAGTACTCGCACTTTGTACTCTAAATCAGGCAAGACCATGTCGCCAAGGCTCATTAGTGTCCAGCAATGACAGGGCAGACGTGCCCGAGGAATGTACATGTACTTGAATCATACAGGACAACACAAGTGTGTGATGTGGTCAGAGGTGGAAGACGAGGCACTTTTGCACAGCTTGTAGATCAGAATTGAGTTCTGCCTTGTGGCTGTTGAGCATCTTTACTGAGCCTTGCTGGAAGGAAGTGTCGGAGTGATCAGTGGCCAGGCAGACATCGAAGGCATTTTTCTATGATTAGCATGTGAAGAAATGATCAAGTGTTGGATAGACGTCAAGGCAGATGCCTATTGAAGGCAGATGTTGTCGCAAAGAGTGGAACAGTGCAAAGGTTCCAACAGTCCTCTGGCCAAGCAACCGTCGGCGGCAGCGGCAGAGGCGCCGTGCAAGATTCACGACGCTACAATCCACCAACTCCCATTCAATCAAGGCCATCCATCATCTCCCTCCATAACCACCATGAGCCACGACGCGTAAACTCATACCCGGACAAGCATGAACTGGAACTACCGTAACTGCTGGCCCGAACACAACCCGACACGCTACTGTTTAACTCACGACCTTGCGACAAGTCGACTCTGTAATGACTAGCCTGGCCCAGCACACTCCGCTCGAGTCGCTTCTGCTCTTGCACGCCTTGCGCAGCCATGGGCTGACTGCCGTCCACTTCGGCCAAATCTCAGAACAGCTGAAGAGCATACCTCTCATTCGCAACGACCCTTCGTACGACAGCGCTCGTCTGCATGAAGATGCCTTGAAGCACCTGTGTCTACGCCTTCTCAAGGACGAAGCACGCAATAGCCTGGATCAGCACGAGGACAGAAAGAAGAGACAGCTCAGCCCGGCCATTCCCACCGTTGAAGAAGCCGCCAAACACTCGCACTTGATCCCTCGTCTTGTCCATCGTCTGTACACACGCTATAGAGAGGGCGTTGTCGCTGAGATCAGAAATGAGGAGGAAAAGTACGATACCTTGACGCGTGAGATTGGAGAGATAGAGGACGGAAAGTGGGACCATCGTCTACGGAGCGAGCAGGCTGCTACCACTGCAGCGCCCACGCGACCTTCGTCCACCGATGCGACACCTGCGCCACCAGTGCCAGACGCGACTGCACAACTTAATGGAGCTGTCGGTGCACCATCTCCTGCAGTCAAGGAGCCAGCAAAATTGAACCGCGCCAAAATCGACACCGTCATCAACCATGAACCCGTTGCTGCTCGTCCCACAGCCTCGCCCACCCCTCCTTTACTTCCATCATCGTCGCAGTCGCAGTCGCAGTATGCACCACCTGCAGTGCCTCATCGACTCTCGACCACTTCTCTGCCTCCCCTTTCAGAGATGGCTCCAGAATCTCCTCTACCACAACACATGCAGCAGTCTCAACCTTCTCCTCGGCTACCCAACCTGCAAGCAGCTCCAGCTTACCGCCTGTCTCCTGTCATACAGCAGAATGGCTTCCCTCCTCAGTTTGCTCGCCCAAATGCGAACCCAAGCCCTCGTCACAGTCCTGCTCCATCCTCGCCTCGTCCGGTCCTGCCACTCCCTCCTGGTATGAGCGTGCCACCTCGTTCACACTCTCCCGCTGTGTCGACACGTGGCGGTCCTGCGCAGTATCCATCACCCACCCAGCGTCTGCCTCCAGTACCGCTCCAGCCAGCCACTAGAGCACCTCACGCCAACACCCCTCCGGCCTACCACCAAGCTTACCCACCATACCCTCAGCAGTCGCCATACCCACCTCGTCCCCCTCATCAAGGAGGCTATCAATTACCGCCCTTCCAGGTTGCTGCTCAGGACCCCAGCAGGATGCACCAACATCAACTGGCTCAGCAGCAAGTCGCGAGTTCACATGCTCGTCAACCGCCTACTCCTGCCCGCCAGCATGTTCCTGCTCCCTACTCTCCTCATACGCCATATGCCTATCCTGCACCACCAGATCCTCGACGTCTCGATGTCAATGCTCTGGATATTTTGAGCAGTTTGAGAAAGACTCCACGTGCAACTCTATCTCGCTCAATGACTCCACGTTCCAATTCTCGTGCTGCTACCTGGAAGCGTGAGAGACCATCATTGTTGTCTCGACCGTTGCTCGATGGCGTGGAGAGTCCTGTTCCAGAACGTGTGAGCCCACCTCCGCCAACGCGAGAAGCTTCGCCTGTTCGCACTACCAAGGAGATTCCCATCAAGCCTAAGCCTGTTGAAGAGCAGCCCTCGCAGACTGAAGAGGCAGAAACAGAGCCAACTCCCAAGCTTGTCAGTTTCACTCGCAAGTCTACCAGGCGCAATCGTGCTGTCAGCAATGCTTCCTCCGCTATTGCCAGCTCTGTGCGTGCCAGGACAAGGAGTCAGTCTGTTCTCTCACAGGCCGAGGGTCAGACTGCCAATATAGAGCACTTGGCCATGTCACGGATTGTTAAGGACGAACCAATGACCCCTGCCGACCTGCTCCAAGAAGAAATTCTCCAAGCCGAAACCTCAGACCCACCCTCTCAACTCAGATCAAGACGCAGCCGTGCTTCAACCAATAAACGCAAGCGGGCCCGCTCAGCAACTCCACTCCCTTCCTCTGAAGCACCTGCTGCAGAGTCTTCAGAACCCGAAACTACAGGACTCGCTTACGGACCTCCCCTCAAGACCAAAGTCCAGGCCCATCGCAATTTTGCCCGCATCTCCAACGTGATCATTAACGATATCACACAACACAAGCACGCGGGCCCCTTTCAGAAGCCTGTGCGGGAAAAGGATGCCGAAGGCTACACCACCATCATCAAACGCCCTCAAGACCTCAAATCCATCAAAGCAGCCATAACTTTTGGGTCTCGCGCCATCAACACCGCAACCACTTCTCTCGACTCTCCAGCCGCGACACCCTCCTCCACCTCTGCTTCTCTGGTCCTCCTAGACAAAACCCCCGATCTCATCCCTCCCAAAGCAATTGTCAACTCCTCGCAGCTGGAAAAAGAAGTCATGAGAATGTTTGCCAATGCAGTCATGTTTAACCCCGGCATGGAGGGCATGGTGCAAGATGCCAGGGAAATGGCTGATGACATCGAAGCCAAGGTCAGGGATTGGCGGCAGGTGGAAGGTGCGGCGGCGAATGTGCGTGCCGCGGCTGATAAAGAGGATGAAGATGATGCTGGGTCTGCTTTACCCACGCAGGGAGATAAGAAGAGGAGGAAGGTTTGATTGTTTATTGGTGAGTTTTTTTTCGTTTTTTTCGCCAGGGAGTACTGGTTGTCGAGAATAATCAAAATTCGCAAGTTCTTGTTCTTGTTCATTTAGTTCATGTGTCGTTTTCTTCCTGTCTCATTCATACAATGCACAATTTTGTTCGTCCGGAGACTTGTCAATCGTGATGTTGATGGCATGAAGATAGCTGATGTGACGAACAGGGGTAGGCGATACACGAACAGTAGATGGTATAGCCCACTTCAAACAAATCCCTGAGTAGAGAATACAGAGTACAGGTATCAACCAGGGCACTAAGAATTGGATACAAAGGTTCGAGGAAGGACTGAGAAGGCATGAAATTATAATTTCGCAATGACTAGACCCCAAGCAAGCGATGACAAAGCCAGCCTTTCGGCCAGCCAAATACGAAGCACATCATTTCCACCTTGCCGTCAAGAACATCGACCTCAGTTTCAGATCAACTGATGCGAGCCGAACTCCTGGGCCAGTGCGTAATTTTCACGCTTGCCGGCACGCTTCTCATCTCTTTTCTTCTTTACAGGACGCTGGCGGTGCTTTGCGTTGTGTTCTGGCATCTGGTGATGGATCTGGCACTTTCTGCAGACAAATGTATCACATTTGTAGCAGCGAAGAACCCAGGGGTGCCAGATGCGACACTTCTCGCCGGATCTGCCATCCTCGCAGAGCAGGACACCTTCTTCGTCGACCATCTGGTTGTAGTAGACGGGTCGAAGCAGTGGGACTCTCTGGCCTCGGAAATCGGTCCAGGGACCGGCATGGTTGCACTATTGAATACACAGTCAGTGTATGATGGGCTCGAAGAGAGACCAAAAGCTTACCTCAAGGTTGCTGTCTTGGATGGTCCAGCCAAAGTTCAGTCTGGTGTTATCACGCGCGAAGAAGCGGTAGTCAATGATGGCCTGTCTGACTGTATCAATGTCGGCAACGTTGGCCTGAGTGAGAGATACGAGAGCGAGGTCTCTGTGGCTGATGAAGCTCTGGGAACCTAGCCTTTCGGCCGAGCAAGGTTGAGCAGTGGCAGGGAGCGGTATACGAGCTCCTCCCTGAACAGTGTTGTCAGCGAGAGTGAGACATTGCAGGTTCATTTTGGAGGGATGAATCTACCTCGATATCGACGGCGCCGGCGAGAGAGAGTCTGGCCATGCCCGCGTTGATAGGGGTGGACATGGCTCTGATGGACGTGATGATTGTGGTTGTGGTTGGGATGGAGGTGAAAATTGATTGTGTTTGGAGTGAAGGAGGGATGATTGCACAAACACGAAGAAGCACGCACTCTTATATGCCGAACAAGGAAGTCGCAAACTTGGAAGGAACAATTACACACAGGTAGGCTTGGCCTTGTCACTCGCACCTTCACTTTGCTGATGCTTCACGACGAAAGGCAGCAATTTGCAAGCTATCGATACACACAATCGCTTCCTGGATCGGAAGTGTGGCGATGGAGATGTGCGTAGCCTTCGTCTCTCCGTGGTCAAAGGTGTTTCTCAGAAAGTACCATGCATTTCTACAACTACGATTTGACAGCATGGGCGCATGGGGAGGAGTAATCAGGGGCATACTTGGCATCGCCTCTCGCACCTTCCTCACTCTATCAGTTCCGGAGCCCCAACGTTTATTCTCTCGCTCACTTGCAGCTACCAATAAGCCATAGAGATGCACAACGCCTTTTTGGAGCAGAAGTGTGGCCAAGGAAACACGCTGATCTATCTTTTCTCCCTGGATATAGTTCCATCCTGAGGTCTACCATGCATTTCCATAACGACAATCTGATCGTATAGGACACATGGAGAGCGATTAGGGGTCGACTCAAGCACTGGGCAACACCTCAATAGCAGCTCCTTTCTTCAAACTTTCGACCACAGCCCACCCTTCCAACACCACATCCACAGCCTTAATGATCCGCCGCGAAAAAGTCAACGTGTACAGAAATGTCTGGATGACGAGGATAGACAAGCATTCAAGGCGCAGGACCTGGAGGTAGATAGCAAGAACAGGTTCGGATCGCTAAGCGACCGAGCAGTGGTTGTTGGTTGCGCAACCGATCAATCCCCGTACGTGCCTGGCGAGCTGGTCTATCTCCTCTGCTCGAACGACGACAACTACACTCTGCGCAACACGCGCTCGCATATCATCAGCGACGCCCATGTTAGCTTCAAGTCCTCCCACAGCGTGAAGCTGGCAAGGGAAGACACCAAGCAGAAGCGCCAGCACGTTTTTGCTGTCGAAACTTGGAGAGTGGCGGCCACATCTCCACCGCCGAGGCCGTGACGGCTGCTCGCCACAAGGGCGCCAGGAGGGCTGCTCTGCGTCTCGCCAAGATGAGAACCATCTACCAAGGCGATGATGTTGCCGCCTTCGCTCTTCCGGACGTGAAGCCAGATGTTGCAGTCCAAACTCGTGACGCCTACAACATCGCCTACGAGCTTGATATGCCAGACGAAGTCTTCTCGCACGCATTCGCCTTCTACCGTGCATACGAAAAAATCTCCCCGGCTGGTTTCACCCGAGACCACCTCGACCTCTTCATATTGTATCCCGCTGGCAGATCATGAACACGGGAAGGTTGGGCGATCAAGAAGGTTGTCGAAGTCAATCAACAGCAATTTTGACATGTAGCTTATTGGGACACGGGCGTCTAGTCACCAGCAAGACATATCAAATCTCGTACCAGTCATCTGGCCGGCGATCTCGTCGAGATACAAGCTCACGACTTGATAACCGTCTAGCGCCGTATTAGCCAGCGCTTCATCCCGACCCGAGCTCCCCACGACCCTCTCTCCTCGCAACACAGGACGCTAGTGATAGCGTCGATGCCAAAAGCAAGGCAAAGAAAGAAAAGGTTGGCCAGGTAGTCATCCGCATCGATCCTCCTAAAGATGTTCAGCCGAGAAGTGAATAAAGGAACGGAAGTATCAGACAAGAGAAAGCAAAAAGGTATAATTGCCCCTTTTGAGAATTGAACTCACGACTTTCCATTTCAGATGCTCGAATCGAGGCGAGGCCTTTCGGCCCGCGACCCGAAAGCGCGAGACGATCAGCTTACTATGCTTATTTTTGCAAGACATCATCTGAGGAACGTGGTAGCCACAACACTAAAGGGGCTGGAGATGTGATTGTGGCAGACTTGGTTCATTATATAGGTTAAGGGGGAAGTGAGGTTACAAAAGTGGACTATTGGTAAAGGAAATTCCACCATCGCTGACTCATCTTGATTTGGGTGTGTTGACCTTTCTATAAACGACCGGTACTAACGGGATCCATCTACTTCTCATGAGTAGCTTCATACTGCAATTCACGTTCAATTTCCCACTTTGGTCTGCGCTCGCCGCGATTGCTGCCACAAGGACGAAAAAACCACCCGCCGCAGTAGAACATACTTGGCCGTTGGAAGCAACAGAACCAACCACGATTATCCTCACATATCAAGAGGCCCGGCTCGCCAAACCTGTCTTGGTGAGCGACACGAAATGGCTTGTTCAGAGGCATACCAGCGGTGCTGTTCCAAGGAGGTAGGTGGTTGCACTGTATAATAGTCAGTCATTCGAGTATCTGCACCCAGTCTCTGGAGTCTTATACCTGGATTGTTTTGCCTTCAGTGCGGCTCTCAATCTCTTCCTGGAACTTCACGATATTGCTCTTGTAAGTTACGCCTTCGCGTTCGATTCTCCCAACTTCAAATGTACGTGAGCTGGAGAGCCGCTGCAAAGCAGGAACACAGATGAAGAGATAGACAAAGACGTTAGAGGTCGTGGTGTCACCTTGCGTTCCGTCGGTATTCTTGTACTGCTCAAATGTATTTTTGGTGGTCATGTCCTGGGCAAACCAATCTCGAATGAACAGAAAGGTACTGCTCTTGTATCTGTGCTTCTCCAAATGTTGTCCTTGCTCGTTACTTACCAGATGCATTGTAGACCAATGCTTTGACGTCAAGATCTGGTTGATACGTGGAACGTGATACACGTGTTAGAGGCCTCAAAAATATGAACGAACCAGCACTCTTGTTGAAGAAGCTATGACAAAACAGCATATTTACAAGGCAGTTCCTACGATCTTCCTTATAGAAAAAAAAAAGGTTAGAGACGTGGAGGGACAAGGTCACGCAGATATCAAGATGTGGCAGAACCATTCACCGCCTAGCCCCAGACAACGTCAGCTGCTGCATTGTTCTTCGGTGTCGATACGATGACATGAACTACAACGTCAATCATATATGCTGTACTTTACAAGATCGCGAAGTTCTTTGCAAAGATCGTATCTGAGTACTCAGCTTCCTCATCGCTCACTCCTTGAAACAAACACATCGAGGTGCTCACCAGGACAGGCGAATAGGAAGTGTGTACATAAGGGCAGTGACAGGTATGTCTTGGAATGAATAATGCCAACTCTCTTACGCAAAATGGTCTATGAGTATCTTCCGCTGGGGGACACAGACATCATATTCTCATGGAACATTCGATACATTCTCAGCGGTCCCGACCGTTTCCAGCATGAGAAGTCTTGGGTTCATTGATGTAGATTGGCGCGGGACAATGCTCGTTCGCTTTAGTCAATAAGAAGATGCGCGTGCTCCATCTGTTGAGAAATTCGATTGTACGAACGCAAGAGGGTGTGTCGAACAATGTCTACTTATTGATGGATGATGAATGAGTAGAAAGAAGTGACAAAAGTTGGAAGGGCGTAAGCGTTTCGATTGGATTGCACCTTGTCGTGACGTGAACTCAGAATCAGGCAGGTGCGAGTCTACACAGCCAGGCATAGAACGAGTCTTCGTTCCTTCCAACTTTCCGACTCTCTGTTTAGAACGCGCCAGAGCTGCGCACTCGCCTTTTCTCTTTGCCTCACTCTTCCACGTCTGATCGAGTTACGACCATCAAATCTGCCACATGCCGAATTCCATCGATTCTGGATTCGCAATGCTCTCCCTCGACGACGAAGACAGTGATGTGAGTCCTCTCCTGATCATTCACAAATGCTTTGCTGACCTTGCTGTCTAGGGAGGAGTCCGCTTATCTCGTGCTTCCTCACCTCGTCCTGCCACTCCACTTCTCATGGCTTCCCACTTCCCCAACGCGCTCGATAGCCAGCCCGGAAGGGCTAGTCCTGCTCTACTATCTGGTGCTGATGCTGTCAGCCGCCAGGCGAGCACCTCCGACTCCGCAGATGCCACTCCCGCCTCGTCCGCGCCCATGAGTCATCACGACCTGGCGATCGCCTCACTCTCTACTGCGAGTCGTGTTGTGGATATTCATGAAGTCAGAGAAGCTGTTATGGGCGGCTTCTACTATGTCCGCGACTGGAAGAGACTCCAGCCTGGTTGGACTCTGGAGGACAGCAATCTTGAGGTAAGACAAAGCTATGCCACGCAGTCTCTCCGTTGGAACTTGACTGATCATTGATCAGTGCCCTCACATTGGCCTGCGCACTGGCCGTGGAGTAGTTGTCGAGCCTCCATCCCCGGTTTCGCATATGCACATGTTCGGTGAAATCGGAGTCCTCCTCTGCGAAGATGGTCGTTCGCCTAAATGCCGCCTCTGGCATCGCACCCTCATTCACTGTCACCAGTGTGACAGCTATGCCTGCAAACCCTGCCTAGAGATGCATCTGAACCGCACCAAGGCCAACGCAAAGCATCGCACAAGACCTGCCAATCAGAAGAGAAAAGCAGCACGCGCCGCTATGTTCGGGCAGTCGGCCTCAGAGCAGTAGAAATAACCCGATTGTCACCGCTCAACACCGCAAGGTCTGTTAAAGTCATGTCTCATTGCCACTATCATCCTTTCTCTGGGTGGCTCGATTAGTATCTCCAGTAACAATGCATTCTTGTTTTGCTTCTCCCTTTTTCATCCATGTTCTCTTTGTCTTCTGCAGTGTGACGTTCGAGCCATGCCTTGCATCTGTGGTTCGATATACACTCTCACGTCTGTTCTGAGTTCCTTATCCTGTCGATACAGTTTATGATTTGTCTTCTCCTTAGAAAATATCTAAGGCCGCAGAAAACAGAAGGTAGTTAAGTATCCTCTCTCATTCTTTGAGGACTCATTCCGTAGCTAAAGAAATGCACAATGCTTTCTAGAAAGAAGTCGTATCCATGAAGAGCCATCATTTCAGCAAGCTTCCATTGCTTACTTCCAATCAAAAAAAAAACCTCGCAGCTTTATAGCTTCGGATCAAGATCTGAGCTCAAGTCCGTCGCGCTGTGAGCCATGACCTTGGGTTTGCCATGTTTTCTCCACTACAAGGAGGATGTCCGTCGAACAAGGAGCAGATGCCTTAGGAATTACGGAGACACAATCGTTATATGATACTCCTGAACAGCACTTTGCATGATACATATGTTGTAGTCGTTGGCTGGGGTATCCGTCACTCTACAGCGGCATCTCTGCTCGCTTCTCTTATGGGATACCATCGTAGATGTGTAGGGTCATACTCAAGGTACCGATGATCAGTCGCGATCTGGAGCTCATACATCAGTATATGCAGGCGATGTGGCTCGAAGTCATATATACCGAGTTCGGTACAAGATTCAGGTTGTCTGATTCACATCCTCGAACTTGTTGGTTGATCTCCGAGTACTTTTCTCGTCGCTCTCTGACAGCCAAGAAAACACCCTTGTCCTATCTCTTGATCAAGAAGGTCATTTTCCATCTGAAGGTATCACGAGAAACGTCGTTGCTGCCATCTTGGATATCGCGGAGTTGTGGGAGAGCTTCTAAGTGCCTCTCTCTCCAATTTTCAGTTGTAGATTAAACAGGATACCATTCCTCTCGTGATCGACACACAAAGATGGCGAGTTTCTTGCTGTATTTTGATTGTGGAGTGAAGATGCCAGTGTTAAAACCTTCTCGTGGTCCCATCTGTATTCTCGTCATGTTTGGGCTTCAGATACAAAATCACGGATTATGACTAACCCACTGTTAAATATGCGGCAATGAACACGAGGTAGAAGATGTAAACACTTGCGCTCGCTTTTCCCCCGTGACCTTCACCCTCACTCAACTTACATCAACCCCCAAAATCCACCACCTCTACAAGCCAAGCAGCCCTGCAGAAAGGCTACTGCACTCAGCAGGTCCAAAGATGTTGCCTCTTGCGTCGAAAGCCTGAGTCGAGGAGATGGAGGTATGAGTCTTCCAAGTTGTAACCTTAGTTTTTGACTTCTAACCTGTGCTTTGGTCTTTGCTCTTGACCTTTGATCTCGAGAGACTGAAGACGAGAGGGTGTTGAGATGCTGGGCTTGTAATGATGATGTGCAGCATACGAGATGAGAGAATAGGGCGAAGTAGCATCATAAAGCCATATCGAGCAGTGCACCATGTAAAGCATCGCTATAAGGACTGCGAAGGATGTTGTGCAAAGCGTCATGAACAGCATATAAACAATCTGAGAGGGTGTCATGCGGAAGGAGATTTATCTACTGCGAGTTCCTCTCACTCACCCATATGAGTCTCCCACATCCACCAAAACCACAACTTCAGCAGCTTTAGTCTAGTGGCAGGGCGCTTCGACTGGCCGTGCAGTCCGAATGGACTGCAGAGGCGGTGCGACGGGAATGGTCAATCGAAGAGACGGGGGTTCGAATCCCTCAAGCTGTAATTACTCTTTTGCCTTTTATTGTTCATCAGTGAGTATGATTGCGTGAGCGAAGTGTCCAAGACCAGCATGGAGCTTACCAAGCAGTTGAGATTGGCGACCAAGTCACTTTTGACGTGAAGCTATTCGACCCAACAAACAGACGAGCACGAGCTGGTGCGAATGTAAGACTTGATTACGACTGCTGCAAAGACTGTATTCCTGCGCCATGTTCTCAACTTCCTCCAAAAACCTCCTCCTCTGGGTGCAGATGATCAAGCAAGATCATTCATGCAGGACTAATGTTTTCGATACAATGTTGATACCACGCCGTGCAGTCCTCGATGGTCTGACACGATCTTCGACTTACATCTCGTAGTCAAGTTCACTGTCCGGCTCACTCACGACTTCGTCGTCATCGATGTACTCGGGAACTGGGACTTGACGGAACCCCTAAATATCATCAGCCGAGACTCAGGATGAGAAGATTGTGGTATACTAACTGACTTGACGACTGCGAAACCGCCAGTGCCAATCTTGAGAGGAGGAGCCTTGACTGTAGAGGCAAGAGATGAGGTCGAGCGACCAGAGCTGGATGTGCAGGAGGTGGTAGTGTTCGTGGGCACGCGAGTGCTGCGGCTGGTCGATGGGACGGGCACGAAGCCATCGCTTAAAGTCAAGGGCACACCTCCATCCGTGGAAGCTTGAGAGGCAAGATCGATTCTGCTTATGTCCTGTCCAAAAGTGTAAGCCATGACCTACAAAGTGCGCGATAGGTACTTACGGCAATGTAATCGTTGTCAGAGCCATCCTTCTCAAGCTCTTGCTGCTGTCCTGGTCTGATGTTCTCGATCTGGCTGATACACATGCGGCATCTGGCGGTGTCTGGAGCGTTTCTCTGAGTGGTAGAAAAGTGGTCGAGAGGGCGCTTTCTGTTGCAGCCAGTACACTTCAGCTCGATAGGGGGAGCACCAGTACAATTGTTGCAGAGAAGCTTCTCGAGTATCTTCTTGTCTCCCATTCTAGCACCTCTGGAGGTAAGAAGGAACGTGGCATCGTTCTGACGGTTTTTGGAAAACCTGACGAGGGGACGGAACTGGGAGCATCTTTTACACCACACGCTGAAGAATATCAGTGTATGTCGAAGGTGTAGTCGAATGGACGTACTTGTCGGGCAGCGAGCGAGCGTTTCTGTATGCCAGAGGCAGAGAGCGGGCGGTCCTGGGTGATGAGTCCATATTGTCCGACAACAGTAAGGATCTGGAGGTCGTCTGTCAACGAAGGAGCGTACGTAAGGCGAACAGTTAAAGGAGTGACATGAAAGCAGAGGGGGTCAGACCAGCAGAACACGCGGTGAGACAACGAGACTGGGGGGAAAGATAGTGGGTAGTGCTGGCAAAGATATACCACGGGTATCGTGTTGGAAAGGAATGATATCTTACAAGATGCTGATGGGATACAGATGTTTGTGGGTGTTGGTGGAGAAGAGCAAGAGAAGAGAGAAGTTTCTGTTGTTCCCTGGAAAGATGAGAAACAAACAAGGAAGTCGGTTGCCAGAAAAATATGGAAGGTACGATTGTAAGCTGCGTTTGGCAACCTCGTTTGCTCTGCGTTGCTGAGACAGACCCCCAACCAACGACGTATTTCAAGTAATCAGATGATTATCCGAATCCAAGATAGCAGGAAGATAATCGAGCTTGTCGATCAATGGCCTTTGATGGAACTTCTGGGATGTGCGACTGTAACGGAGTAGTGTTGGGGCCGTACTTGGTGCCTTGCAACACATCCAATTATGATTGTCGGATAGCAGAACACTGTTAGTCAGGTCCAGTAGAGTTGATCTTTAAGATATAGCAATGCACCTGATCTTGTTGTATGTCACTTGCAATGATGGTAGCTGTGTGTCTTGCAACTTGGTTGGTAGGCTTCAGTGCAGCAAAAAACAGAGTCCCTACATTGATATCAGCACCGATGAAATAAAGCACCAATGAGATCAGTCCCTTGCAGTAGACCCTGCATGCTCATGCATGATATCTGCCTACGGCAGATATGATGTGTCATGTCTATGTAAGGCAAAATCGCTTCTATGCCAAAGCTTCAGCACAAGTCTCGAGCATTTGCACAACACAAAAGGCAGAATTGGAGAGAAGAGGAAAGATTCATTATACAGGCCTCAGCGTTCAAGACCCCATGCAGGTGTGAGGCCGAAGCCCGTCACATCTTGCATCGCCATGCTGAGACAACCCATCAACCAGGTCTAATTTTGCGCTCTAAAGGATGTATTGGTACAGAATGGAGGTATCGTTGTCATCGTCGTCCTTTACTTGGTCTCTTCAGCCAAGAAGGTAATCCTTTTCATAAGTCAGTATCTCGTGTTCTGTGGTGGTAGAGTGTGGGAAGTCCTTACAAGTCGTTGCGGTCCTTGGCCTTCTTCAAGCCACCGAAAGCCATCTTGGTACCGGGAATGTACTTCTTGGGGTTCTCGAGGTACTCGAACTGGTCATGATGTTAGCGACTTGTCTTGTGAAAACATGTAGAAAAAACTTACGAGAGTGTCGTTCTCCCAGTGGATGCCCTTCTGCTTGTTGGCATCGGAGTAGGCGAAGCCCTCAACCTCACCAGTCTTGCGACCAAAAAGGCCATGCAAATTTGGGCCATGAGGGTGTCAGCATAGTGTACAAGATGGCATGGGACATCCCAAGGAAGCCTGGCAGCACGCGAAGCCTCCTCGGAAGTATCTGGAAAGGAGTAGCTTACCCAATCTTGTTACCCTCACCCTCCTTGAGGTTGTGGCACTGAGCGCAACGGGTCTTGAAGAGGTTGGCGCCCTTCTTGGCGTCACCTGTAAGGTGTGGTTAGTAGGATGTTCTTGGTTGGGAAGCCATTGGTGGGTAAAAAGGGGGCGGCGACAAGTCGAAGCGCAGAGACGAGTTCGCAAAGTCGAGTCCTTCGTCGCAGACAGTATCGAGGATTGAAAGCTGCCCAAGCTGCGGCGACCAGGTCTTGCTCGTTCGTGTTTCGTCTCCTGTGGTTCCAGAGGCGCTGGCGTGGTATGGTGTTGGAGATGGAAGAGACCTACCAGGTGCGAAGCTGTCCTTGCCCATTTTGACGAATATGTGATGTGTATAGAAAGATTAAAGGTATGTAGGAGAGTTGTGGCGGTGATTGAAAGAGTGAAGAAGGGCGGATGGGAATTTTGTTCGACGATTGCGGCGACCAAGGAGTTTCTAGGACGAGGGCGTCGTGCACCGACCACCGAGACCAACCAATCAGCAGAGGCCAGAAAGTCAATACTTGTTGGAAACACGCTTGTCGCTCGGGAAGCCTCGGAACATTTCTTGATTTGAATCGTTTCTTTGCTTCACCAGCGTGGCGATGTCCACCTCAACGTATCATAGACTGATGCTTTGTGAGTCTGAGGACTCGTTCTCGGCCTAAAGGCCTTCCTTCCTGTTCTTGTTCGTCTGGTGGCACAATGAACCCATGACCAGCGACCAAAGCCACAATCCAAAACAAATAATCTTTCTCCTTACCAGTTGATGCACGCTTGACGCGTTCTGACATCGTGTCGATGAAATCGCGCCAGCGGCTCAAGCTCCTTCAGCTTGGAAAACAGCCGCCAGGGCAACACGCGAGGGAGATCTTGATCTGACAGTTGATGATGATCTGATTCATCACCTACTTCCATGTTGGTTTTACCCGAACACGGCTCAACGCTTCTCTGTTGCGGCTCCTCCACCAAAAGCCCATGTTTATTTCGCTGTCGAAGGTGTCCGCATCTGAAGCACCCTCCTTGTTAGGGCCAATATCCATCACTTTTTTCGAAACATGAACCAGATACCCGAGATTCTGTATGGCAAATCCGGACAGAAGACTTGGTGTATCGTTGGTGCATCTAGAGGTATAGGTCTGGAGTTTGTGCGACAGTTGATTGCTCGTGAGGATCGCATATTCGCTACTGTCCGCGACACCGCCGCCGTTCATGCATCTTGCCTTTGGGCGCAAGCAGGAGGTGATCATGGTCGCTGTCAGATGTTGATCTGCGACGTCTTGTCAGAACAAAGCATAAATGTACATATGCTCCTGCTTTCCTGTCATTCCTTCTTTTTCTCGTTATCGTTCATACCCTTTCTTCCATGTTGCCATTGTTATTGTCGTTCCGCTCTTGGGCTTTATACAAGTCCACATACCGCTCCTCTTGTAGTCATGGCTAACATGGTGTTGCAAAGAGTTTCGTTGCTCAGCTTGCCTCAGTGCCGAACCTGAAGTTGGATTATGTTGTAATCAATGCTGGTGTGTTGAGGTATCCGAATGTAAGTAGATGAGTGTCCTCAAGTTGTTTCCGTCACTGACTGCTGTAGAGAGCGACTGAATTGTGAGTCGAAGAGTGTCGATGCCATATTGCCTGAACGAGACTGACCGCCCAGTTCTTTCGACGAATTTGCTTTCCACTTGCATACCAACACGATCGGACCAATAATCACTGCTCAGAGACTTCTTCAGACAATGATTCCGCTAGGTACCATTGTCTTCATGTCAAGCGACTCTGGTTCGACACAGCGATTTCTGGAGATGGAAGATGGGTAAGTACCTTGGTAAAGTATTCTGCATCTTCACTCACCGCTTCTTCAGGTTCGCAGCTTATTCTGCATCAAAAGCCGCATTGAACCAAGCAATGCGGCATATGGCTGCCGAACTCAAGCGAAAGGACGACGACACTATCTTGTTAGCAATTCATCCAGGAGAGGTTGCCACGTATGTACACTTGTTGGGTGAGTGGAATGAGACATGCTGATGAATCACGCTAGAGATATGGCCAACATTGACCTAGGCTGGGAAGTGGACGGCATAATGACACCGCAGGAATCAGTATCGGCGATGATCAAAGTCATTGAGAGTAAAGGAATACAGCACAGTGGAACTTTTTGGACTTGGGAGAACAAGGTATGTGACTCTGATGATTTGCCTGAAAGGTTTCCTGACTCTTGCAGCAATACCCCTGGTAAGAGCATGGTTCGTTGTACTTGGTACGCGGCCACCGACAAGCATCATTCGGCAAGGACCCAGCCCCGGTTGAAGAAAATGTGAAGAACAAAGGAATTGAGGATAAATAACATGAGACATTGGCAGTGGAGCCCGACAGACAAGTCGAGATTGGGTACATATAATGTTGAATGCTCAACTCACGCTTTCAGTTCTCTAGATGCATATTACCCATCGAGTAATATGTCTCGTGATCGACATGCCTTATACATTGACTTGCATGCAATGATCAATGTTGAGACAGATCCTTTATCGGATCATCACACCGAACACATATTGTATTGACAAGGCCATTGTCAGTCGGTAGCATGATGCTACTCGAGCATGGTATGGCAAACAGAACGGCATGTCGGATGCATTCTAGTGAAACAGTCGTGAGCCTACCGAGATGCATGGGCGCCAGGTGCCGAAAGCCGCTGTAATACGGGCCTGAGTGCCGAATATGCATGCATTGGCGGAGACCCAGGATGTTGAGAAGAGGTGACTTTGTCGTGGCCTGGATTGGCTGGACAAGGTGGTGGTACAGACAAGGTAGAGTTGACCAGTCAAACGCGGGCCGCGATTCTGCAACGGCTTTGGACTTCTCCTCAACTGCAGGATTCAGCAAAGAGCGGTGTCAAACACATACAAAGGCATTCAATGACATTGAGTTGGAGCGAAAAGGTAGGACGCGGCTAGAGAAGCGCAGTCCCGGCAGGTAGGCGATTGTAGGTCGTAGGCTGTGAAGGAGGGTGAGCAGCAGCGATCGTCGGTTCCTTCCTCATGCGCGTCCGCTCAGGCATCCCTCGACACTGGTTAGCATGTGGGGTGAGATGCATATATCCACCCTTCCACCTGGCGCTGTCGACTCAGATGACCTGTTTGGCCTACGCTTCTGTTTCTTCTGCTCTCGTGCTTTCCCTACGAATTTCTTCTCCTTTCCGCACCCTCTCTTCCGTCCCTCCTTTGCGTCACAACATTCTTCCTCTTCACTAGCCAGCTGGCATGGCTTCCTGGGACAATCATGACCACTCACGCTTACGTTACGACGACTCTTATACCAAGCCACGACGCCCACGAAACGATTCGACGTATCCTCTGCACCATCCTCCGCACATCCATGATTCGGCACTGACTACCCACCAGACTCGATCCCACCTACCATGACTTCACGCAACCATCCATATACCCCCCTATACCTACGAGAAGCCGCAGTCGCGCCCCCATCAAGAGCAGAGATCACAGCCGAGCACCACGCCGATGGCCTCCTCCACCATCGGTTGAAGACGAGGAAGTCTCGCTAAGGAGGGAGCACAAGCCAGGATGTACCACCTACGACGACATCCCCTCAAGAGGCATCATCGGACAAGAGCCACTTCTCCTCGATGTGCCCGGCTATACTCCTGAACGTCGCTATGTCTGGGTCCCCTCAGCAAACAAGTCTCCCAACACACATTCCACACCTCCCTCGAGTGACGACGAGCGAGCTAGACGCCGCGAAAAGCGCAAGGGTCCTCGAATAGAAACAGCTGGACTTCCTGAGATGCAAAGAGAAGCTTCACCCTATGCCTGGACAAAGCCAGCCCCATCCATGCAAACACCCAAGACATCAGAAGGTCTCTTCCTTTCGTCGGAGACTCTTACTCCGCCTGCTGTTCCCAAATTCACGACTTTCGACAAGCCGCCGCCAACCAGCACACCTCGTCCCGACTGGTCTGACCCAAGCCAACGTTCGCAAAAAACCCCAACAAGAGACGACACTCCACCACGGCCAACTTCACAGCACGTGTACGAAGGACGTAGTACTGCCGAGGCCACTCGAAGTGCAGAGGACCACATATCCAAAAGATCGTCGACACGCTATTCTTGGACCAAGCCAGACCAAACTCACTCGTCTCCTACATCGCCCTTCATCCAGCCCATCAGCGACCCTTCAAGGAGACGGTCGGGACCAATTGAAGACTACTCGCTCCCGAATGATTACGCGCGCAAGCCTGCACCACCGCAAGTTGTCAATTTGCAGCAGTCTGGACGACCAGCAAACCATCCACGGCACTCGAGTGAAGGCAGCCGCACCTCTCCTGACAATCTTGCGCCTGTTCGCAATTCAAGCTCGGACAAGTTGAGAGACAACTACCCTCCCAGTATTCCCAGCTCCAGACCAACATCGCGAGGAGGATCGACCCAATCCTCGCCACAGCCTTCACCTCGCATAGTGCACCTTCCTGAATATCCCTGGAACATGGGTTCGGCAGCTTCAACCACAGCACGCCGTGCACCACCACCTTCTCGTCTCGCCGAGACAACTGCTCCCAAATCGCCGCGTCCTCAGGCATCGAGGTCTGTATCTAGTCCGTACTCTCCACTTCCTTATCCGGATGACGATCGCCCGTTCGAGATCATGCCTTCAGAAAGAGATCATCAATACTTCCCACACCAGACAAGCACTTTGCTCCCGCCATTCAGCGAACCGGTGACGCGTGCCAACACTCCGAAGCAGCCAGCACAACCCAGCAAAGTGCGACCGACCGTTGAGAGATCTGCAACATCTGGCGCTTCAAGACGTGAGGCATCGAGATCCGAAGACCTGTCTTCTGGCACGAAGAGAACTCAGATGGATAGGCTGCCAGCATGCAAACGGATCACATACAAGATCAAGTACGACGACTGGTATACGCTAGAGGGACATCCCGGTTTCAACATCTGCCCGCGCTGCTTCAAGTACGCTTTTGACAGGACTCAATTGGGCATGTCTTTCAACCTCTTGCCCGCCAATGCGCCGAGGTTCGCCAGGAGATGCGAGTTTAGCAACGCTTGGATCAGACTTGCATGGGTTTTGACTGCGAACGACCGTCAGGATACGCTGAACACGATGATCACAATCTTCAATGCCGAAGAGACCGAAGAACCCTGCCCAGGAAGTCCCAGAGGATGGTGCAGCTGGTACTCTATCCGTGACCGAGATGGCCATTTTCTGCGAGACTTTATCGTGTGCCCATCGGATGTCAAAAGAGTGGAAACGCTCTTCCCCGGGTTTAGAGGGCTCCTTGTACCACTTCCGATGAAGTATGCATACGACAAGGAACAAGAAATCATGGGTCGTTTCTGTTCCCTGCGGCCAGAACACAACAATCGGTTTACGGCCTATGTGGATTGTTTGTTCCAGCTCCACGAAGATGCTGTGCCTAATCAGCGGCTGCCTAGTACACATGAGTTTGTGTCACTTGTCCGACACAAGACCAGACTCCCCGAATGCATCCGTGATGACAAGCTCGAGGGCGTGGATTGGTACTACATTCCGTCCTTGGCACCCGCTTTGACAGTCTGCGATGAGTGTTACCATGATGTGGTATTGCCATGGTTGAGGTCGAACTCGGATGTAGCTATGAGATTCAACCGAACGAAGCAGGCCGTTCGCAATGAAGGCAGGGGAGGAGTGTCCTGTCAACTATATTCACGAAGGATGCGGGATGCATTCCGCTATGCGATTGATACGAACGACATGAGATATCTCGCGAGAAAGGCAAAGGACAGGAAAGAAGTAGAAGACGATTTCCAGCGGAGATGCAGAGACTTGCAAAAGGATGCAGAACAACTCAAAGGTCGTAGCGGGTATGCGATCAGCTCGCGGGCAGAGCAAGAGTTGATGCAACTTCAGCATGAGATTGAAGCGATCGGAGAGACTTGGGAATTGGAATGGGAGTGAGTGGAGACAAAAGTACAATACCCCTAGTAGAGACATTAATTCAGATAATGGCGGTATAACTAACAGAACGACCAATTATCTTTCTGATGCATCTTGATTATTTCTTCCCGTGCTGCATTTAATTAAATAGACATCGAGTGTGGAGAATCAACCCCGGATTCAGCCCCATACCTCGGCATGTGTCAACATCATCACATGCAAGACAAAGGACATGACATGAACATGTTGACCTTCAGAAAAAGACATAGCTTTATGAACAAGACACTCAGATGGACGTGAAGGCGACATGGCAGTACAATCGAAGCTGTCGCTGCCGGGCGGCCTTGTGTCTGAAGGAACGCTGAAGAAGGCCGTCTCGGACCTCACGACACTGTACCTCAAGCACCGCACTCGCATCTCACGCGCCATCTACATTGGTCTTTTCGTCACCTTGCTGAACCGCATACGCAACGCCGTGAATGAACAGAAAGCCGCCGAGCAACAACGACGAGCAGCCGCTCGCAATGGAGGAAGAGAGGGGAGCACGACCGGCGGCAGGAAGAAGGTCGAGCTGAACAGAGAGTTCTTTCGCAACCTGATCCGCTTGCTGAGGATCTGTATACCAGGCTGGAAGAGCAAGGAGCTGCGCCTTCTCATCAGTCACAGCGTCTTTCTCGTCTTGAGGACGCTGATCTCGCTCTATGTCGCTGAGCTGGATGGAAGACTGGTCTCTGCTCTTGTCCGAGGCAAAGGCAAGGACTTCATTGGTGGTCTGCTGTGGTGGATGATTGTTGCTATACCTGCCACCTTTACAAACTCGATGCTCAGCTACCACCAGTGCAAACTTGCCCTGCAGTATCGCACTCGCCTCACCCAACACATCCACAACAAGTACCTGTCCAACATGACCTTCTACACTCTCTCCGCCCTGGACGATCGAATCAAAAACGCCGATCAACTTGTCACAGTCGACGTCAGCAAGTTCTCAAACTCTCTCGCCGAGCTATATGGAAACTTGGCAAAACCAGTCTTGGACATGGTCATCTACAACTACTCACTCTCCCGCAGCGTCGGTGGTGAAGGTCTCTTTGCCATGGGCTTGCTGGTTCAACTCTCTGCTTCCGTCATGCGGGCTCTGACGCCACCATTTGGAAAATATGTGGCTGATGAAGCACGACTGGAGGGAGAATTCCGTTTCCAGCATTCTCGTGTCATCGATTACAGTGAAGAGATTGCTCTGTACCATGGCCACGAAGCTGAGAAGGACGCACTCGACAAGAATTACTTTACTCTCATCAAGCATGTGAACCGCATCCTGAGAAGGAGATTCTATCACGGCATCATGGAGGATTTTGTGATCAAGTACTTTTGGGGTGCTTTGGGCCTCATGCTGTGCTCTATCCCTGTCTTTTTCAAATTGCCTGTGGCGAAGAATGCAGGAACAGTGGCAAAGAATTCGACAGAGGCTTTTGTCACAAACAGACGATTGTTGCTCAGTTCTTCTGATGCTTTTGGAAGACTCATGTTCTCCTACAAGGAGATCTCTCAACTTGCTGGCTACACTTCGCGAGTCTCGACTTTACTGTCCGTGATCGCGGATATCCAAGCTGGACATTTCGAAAAGCAGTTGGTCAGTTCCGCATCTGTGGATGCTAACGCGGCTGTTCTCACCGGTAGGGGCACTATCACTGAAGGCCCAGACATCATGTTCAAGGACGTGCCCATCGTATCACCCAACGGCGACATTTTGGTCTCTGCATTAAGTTTCCATATACGGCCACAAGACCATCTACTCATCATCGGGCCCAATGGCTGTGGCAAGTCTTCCCTTTTCCGAATCCTAGGCGGACTCTGGCCAGTCTACGGCGGCGAAGTCAGAAAACCATCTGCAGAAGACATCTTCTACATTCCCCAACGACCATATCTCATGGCACATGGCAGTCTTCGCGCCCAGATCATTTACCCAGATACTGTAGCCGACATGCACGAGAAAAACATCACTGATGCAGATTTACTCGAGATCGTCTCTTCGCTAGATCTGGATAACTTGCTTTCATTGCCCACAAAAGACACGGTTGGCAGTGAAGCATCAACACAAACAGGTCTGGATACCACAGCACCATGGCCTGATCTCCTCAGCACAGGAACACAACAACGTCTCGCCGCCGCCCGCCTCTTCTACCACTCACCTTGCTATGCCATTCTCGACGAGTGCACCTCCTCACTCACTCCCAGTGTCGAAACTCTGATCTACACGCAAGCCAAAAAGAGAAATATTACGTTGTTGACGGTATCGCATCGCAAGAGTTTGCGGCAGTATCATACGAGGATTTTGCAGTTTGATGGGAGAGGAGGAGCATTCTTTGGGGTATTGGATGCGGAGAAGAGGTTGAGGTTGGAGGATGAGAGGGAGGAGTTGGAGGAGAAGTTGAGAGGGGTGGAGGGCGTGGAGAGGAGGATTGCCGAGTTGGAAGCTGCTTAAATGAGTCTCTTGATGGAAAGTGAAGAGAATTGTAGAGGCATGAATGAGATGGTGCTGACGAGATATCTAGAAATGCAGCTTTATTTCTTGACATGCGTATATGAAAAATCAAGGATGAAGGTTCCTTTTCATTAATGAGATCAAATGCTGCACGACACCGCTTAGTGAACTGAGTCTCCGCCGAACCTGGTTTTTTCTTTTTCCTTTTTTTCGCTTTACACACTCTTTTGAAGAAGATCTTGCTCGGCCTCACATACATTGCGAGAAGCAAAGTCATGAGGTCAATGAACCCCTTCGAAGATCTCGTATCTTTTCTTTTCTTTCTCAAAAGACAGGTGACGCAGCTTTTCTGCTGCAAGTGATCAAGATGTTGGCTCTGGGATCATGTCGCGTTTGCGCTGGATCTACAGACCTACTCTCTTTCGACAGGATGCGCAGTACAGCGGCCTCAGATATGTCCAAAGTATGCACCGGCATTCGTGAAAACCTCTCTGGCAAATGTCATTCTTGAACAGGATGGTTGGGATCATGATAAGCAATACTACAGTGGGAATTCCTGGTCGAGAGTCCGATTTTCGCTTGTGGTTGGCCGAGATTGGTTCTTTTCTGTGGTCTTGTCATCAAAACCGAGGAAGATCATGCGTTTCTTTTTTTCTTTTCTATTCTGCGAGTTTTTTTGCGGGCCGCAACACCAAAGATCTCCATGTAGGAGTTTGAATGAAGTGGGATGTTTTTTTTTTGGCTTATATCACATGTCTGTTTTTTTTTTTCTCTCGCCAGCATGTGTTTTCGATACAGAGATTTTGCGGAAAATGTCTAGGGGTCAAAACATGCTGGAAATTCTCTCGGAGAAAAAAAAAACACACACAATCGGTACTCTGAAGGTTTTCGGATGGTTGATCCCTTGTATTTAATGTTCATTGGTAAATCTCTCATTAAAGGTCTCGCGGGCAGTTATACTTTATGGATTTTGAAGAATCAGAATCCTGCCTGCCACAAAGTACACATATTGGAGACCAAGGTCGTCGGATTTCGAAAACTGGCCTGTCCTTGTCTGAGACACACAGCTCAGTGAGAAGAAGAGCAAGTTATCAGGTCAGTGATTTTTGAGTCTCTTACTCATCCTCTCAAGAACACTGACTCAGTCTGCCTGCAACCATACACACATGCTAGGAAAGCCGCGTCGAAAGATTCAATATTACAGACCTGTTTTCTCTATTTTCTTGGTCTCGACCGCCACCCCCTAAGTCATGTATTATGAGCAAGCCATGGAGTATGTCAAAGCCTCGTCCAGATTAGGGAACCTATAAACCTGCTGCGAAATGTATGAAAGTGCTAGTGATATATGGTACCCTTCGATTCGTGGTGTATAGTAAGATTCTCCATACGATGTCACTTTGTTTATTACAAGACGTGATTATGTTACAGCTGTTACATACCAAAGAATCAGAGATGGCAGAGATAGGACATGTGCGGAAGAAACACAGGTAATAGTGATATGACACATGATTGTTCTGTTTCTGTGAGTATTCCAACCCGGGCAAGTAATCACGTAAACTCCTCTATCATGACATATCTTCCAAGCATTGCCAGTATCCTTAGATCGAAGGTAATGAGGTTCGCCTTTGCAATGGCTGGTTACAGAAGTTGTTCTCGTTGTTCGGTTGGTCGTCTGGAATTGTAGCATCATATCTCGAACTGATATGTTGAGACAGTCAAGTCATTAGGTCAGTGATTCACCGTATCCATCATCCCTTCTTCGAGTGACCCGCACTTTTCTGCTTGGGTATACGTTTTTCTAGAAGCGTCTGTCGTTGTTCTTGGGTCACAGACCTGGTCGTCTTCCTCTGGATGATGTGAAGATGATGCGACTTCCGAAGGACTCGGGTCGTAGACTCGCCATTGAGTGCAAGGTCATTATTTGGTACTCCTGGTAACGCTTGGGTTGTAGAAGTATTGCAGGGCAGTCATGTTGACCTGTTTCGGTGGCCTTGATGGCCTGGTCGTCTGAGGGCGGGCGATTGAGGATGTCTCTCAATTATCTGTCACTTGTGTCATGGATACGGGACCTTGTGCATCGATGCACTCTGGTACTCTTCCGAGGATCTAGTGCTCATGACTGTCCGCATTCTGACTCCACTGATGCGGTCATGGGCTTTGATTCTAGATGAATTCGATGACTAAATTGTAAGGTCTGTAGTGATATGCCATCTGTAGGGTTATCATCCGAGTGGAGCACAAGATCTAGGATGTCGAAAATGGGTGATAATGTACAACTAAGATACTCGAGAGAAAGACTTGGTCTGGATCTCTCTTTCAAGCCTTTCCAAGCAAAGGAACAGGAACTCATGCTGGAAAGACAGTACACAAGAAGGAGGCAGATCATCGGGTCAACGACACCACTAAAAACCATGGATCCTCCCACCTTTCGAAGATCACGAATCCCATCAGTGATAACATTGTGGCAGAAGACGGTCTCTTAGACGAATAGATTCATAGCCCTGATCGTTCTCTTTTGTTTTGTAAGTCTTACGTCAACATACTGTAACATGAACTCCTCCTCCAGAGCCAACACACTTCTATCCACGAAACGATACCAACCAGTCTCTCTGAGGCAAGACTTGCGCACATCAGACTTTTCAAAAGTACGATAAAACTTGAATGCGGTCACAAGCATGAGTTGTATACTTGCAATCTTTACGAAGTGTTGAGTTGGTCATACCTGTTCGGAAGCATTACCAGTAACCGGAAGTGGTTGTATACAAGAGCAAGAGATTCGAGCTACATACTCTACTTTGCAACGAGGGATTGTGGGCCAACATGGAAGATCTGCTTGAGCTCGCCATTGGCAAAAGTATCTTGACCCTCTAACTCATTACGAAGGAAGTGACTCCAAGATCAAGCACAGCGAGAGAAGTAAATCATTAGGTCCGTGACCCCTTGAGAATCTCCTTTCTTCCCAGACTGACGAGCTTCTCTAATGGAAATAGCACACACAAAGACGGAAAGAGGAGTGAAGCCGAGTCCTGGTCCACAGACCTTATTCTTGCCATCCAACGTGGCTTACTTTCCCAGTAAGGTGGTGGGAAGAGCCGGATCCGTCGTTCGCATACTCCTGCCCTGCGAGATGGAAGATGATCTCTGTCACTGCAATCTGTGATGGTTCGTCTGGCTCTGGTAATTAATACACAATGCATCTCAAGAATGGAGAGACAAAAAAAAACAGAAGAAAGAGATCTACCTGCTATAGTTGCTATTTGTTCTCAGGGTTGATCGGTCAACATTGCTCGATTATCCTAAGCAAGAATCAGGAACAAAAGTCCACTGGACGATGAAGTCAAACAGCTGTTTCAAAGATGCTGCATTCGTGAAGTCAACAAGAAAAGAAAAAACAAGAGCTTTGTGCGTTCCAGAGAAACAAGAGGGTGCCGAGAAGTAATTCTTTCTGCCACAGCGATACCAGCGAATTGATGTCGTCGGAGAAGCAAAGTACTTCTTTTGACGGTACCCGATGCCACCCAAAGCATACTAGCAATCATCTGCTTTCTTTCGTCCTCTCCGTGCTTTTTGTCCTTTGAGGTTAGGCCGATCACTGGTCCGAACTTTGACTGTGACCCATACCCTTCAACTTCATCCACTTATCCTGCAAAACCTTGTGCAGCCCTTGCACTCCGGCACCAGCCCCATCCACACTTCCTGCGAGCATTAAAGCCTTCTCAGCCCAAACCCTCGCTTGCTCGTTCCCTCCTCCTTGCGCATCTACTTCCTCCTCAACACCTGCAAACCACAGATCCACGGCATAGTTGAATGCCGTACTAGCCAACCACTCGAGTTCTTCCGGTGGATAAGCCTCAGGCATCTGTCTTGTAGCTGCTTTGGATGCAATAGCAGACGCTTGGTCCAGGCAGCGGAGGGCAATGATGGGGTCGATGGTCAGCGTCATTTGGAAGAGGCAGCGTATCCAGCGGGCTAGGCGTGTGATATCTTTATCGTTGCGCCAGCATGTATTGATGATTTTCTCCATAACTGAAGGGATCCTAGCGAGGAGATTCGAGTGAGCGGAATAGGAGGGAGAAGAGGTTTTGTGGGTATGGATGTGAAGAACCAGGTCTGCTGCGCTCTCGAGCCTGTTCGAGTGTCGAGACTCGAGGCACATCTCGGGTACATTTTAGTATGCGTTAAGCAAGAGTGATGTGGTGAGTTTACCGAAAGAACTTTGTCGAGGTCTTGCCATTGTTCGAGACGTATGAGAGCCTCCAAATCGAACTTGATCATCTCGAACTCCTTGACCTCAATGTCAGATATTGCATCTGGTTGTAGCAAGTCATGTTGTATGGTCTCTTGATATCTCTGGTGGAATGCTTCGATCTGCCGTCTTGCGTCGAGATAGAGTTGCAGCTGCTCCAAGATCAGCACATGTTTCCGGTCAGGGACATCTTTTATACAAACAGCTCGCTCAATGTTGTCTTCTGACCTCGCTAGGACGATCAAAGCAGATGTTGTCAGAAAGCGACATAAGAGAAGTCGACTCAGAAGACCGTCATCTTTTTCGCCTTCTTTGCGGAGCAGATCTATCAGCTGTTGGATGTCAGCACTGCTCAGGATAGTTTGAAAATATACACACAGCTACGCTTGCCATCATCAGCCTTGTGAGTGAGTCTGGTCGCATGTCTGAGCAGTACTTCAGGGCTGTGTTGTAACTGTGACAAGCGAACCACCGAAGCTCGGCAAGACGGGTATCAGTGCCATCTGTGTCTATGAAGGTACTTCCATGTCTCATTGCTGGTCATGTTAGTGTGAAAAACTACTTACAGCCAGATGAAGCAAACATACCAGCTTCGAAGACATTGCACAGCTCGGTCAGACCAGTTTCGAGTGGCATGTCATGGTTGTTTAACTCCGTCTCAATAGAGCTGGCTATACAACTGGATACTGTCAGCCTCGTGCCATACACCAGAGTTTGAACTCGCATACCGAAGAAGAACTGGCAAACGGACGTCGCTCAACGGATTTTTCTCATGGAGTTCCAAGACTTTTTTCATGGTTGAGATGAGTTGCTGTCGGTCGCCCATTTGTTGCGCTTCGAGTGCGCACGCATACAGGTATTTCTCGGTATCTCTAAAAGACGACTTGAGGACTCCTTCGAGCGATTTTGTAGCTGGTGGTGTCAACAGCAATGATCTGGTACAGGAGTTTGATTACATACCCAAATGAGCATCATTCTCCTGCAAGGCAATTTTGTACATAAGATATTGGGTCGGTGCGGCTGACATGCCGTGATCTGGCATCTGATAGTAAGCTGCTCGTGCAGCAGTCAGATCTCTCTGAGAAAGAGCGACAGTCATCAACTTGCTAGAAAAATCAGTCTGGTCCATTTTCAAGAAAATTGACAATACTCACCGTAATAATTTGGCTTTGTTGATCTCTCCCGAGCTGGCAAATATATTATGGTTTGCCAAGTTACACCATTTGGCGGCTTGATCCTCGTTCTGTGACTGTTGTAGAGCGGTAACGGCTTTCCAAATCAACTGTCACAACATCAGGAAAGCGCCTGCGGCATAAAAAATACTCCTCTGACATACAGATTGAGAAGCGTGTGTTGCCTCCAGACCCAACTTTGTGCCATTTGCGTTGGCGATATCATCAAACAAGTCTTTGAGTCTGGAACAGTGATCTTGCACATGCGGAGAAAGTGAACTGATCCAGACTCTGGTGACCACAATCTTCTCGATCCATACCTGCGTGAGTGGAGGCTGTGCAAGCAACCTTGACAACAGGGAGTCCAATGTCTGGCATGCCAAGTGCGAGTCTGGTCCAGGAGTTGAATTTGCTATGACGGTTTGAACAGCCATACCGTCTTGCTCTGGTTGATATGTGTTCAATTTTTGGATCTGATACATGATGCTAAACATCATCAGCGTGTGCCATCAGGAAAAGGACGTTGTGAACAGCATACGATCTGAAAGTGCCCTCCGAGAGCATGGCTCCACGAATGATTTTGATCAAAGCTTGTATGTGGTCAGTGATATGATGCTGAGAATCTATCAGAGTCTGGCCCACCTCCGCTAAACTCAGCTGGATCGAATGGTCTCTTAGCATAAATGACGTCGAGCCTCAAGAGGTGGACTTCAGTCTTGAAGCCATGCTCCTGCTTGGAGTCAGCTGAAGCCCTATGTTTCTTGTGTGATGCCGCAAACCTGGTCAAGCGTCACGACGAGGTCGGTCGCTTTGTCCAATGAGGCAGCATCCCCAACACCTACCAGGGCGCGAGCTTCGAGAAGTAAGTACGCTGATATACAGACCTTGCACCAAACTTACCATAATCGAGCATGACCACCAGACGGAGGTCGCAGAAGTCGGATGATAACAGTTCGGGATCAATGTCGTCGAAGATCTGGAAGCTCTGCTCTAACCACCTTGCGGCGTTGCTGAACTGCTTCTGCTGCAGAGCTGATTTGCCGACTTCATATGTCAAGTCTGCCTTCTTCTCGGCCAGCTGCAGCATGTCTGCTCTATCCGGGAGCAAAAGAACTCGCGCGAGCCAGTAGCTTACAGTATCAGGTTTGTCTTGTTTCCATGATGTCGTCGCTCTCAGAAGATAGTAGTCGGCTGTCAACTCTTTGAGTATCTCATCCGCCTCGCTTTCTTGCCTGTCCTTCTTATACTCTGGAGGTGGATCTTGTTTGTGCTCGACATGTTCAGCCACTTTCTCAAACAGCATAGTACAAAGGTCCAAGGCGTTCGCATCAATGCAAACGCGCGCTGCTCTCAAGGCCGTCTTGAGGATGCGGACCAAGTTCTGGGACGACTTTCTGCTGCCATGCTTGACGTAAGATCGTTGCGCCGTATCCAGAAGAAAATAGGCGAGGACACGCAATTGAGGTTCGAGTTGTGGCCAAGTCTTCAAGATTGGTGACGACTGATCTTTGAGACGAATAGCAGCATTCCAGATTTGTGTTCCGAGGCGGTCGAAGTCGGCCGCTTTAGCAGCTGGCGAACGGGGTGACTTGGTCTCCAGGGTGCCTTCAAGTTCTTTCATGGTGACAGCATTGACATTGCCCGAATCGATACGTCTGACCAGTCGCGCCGCGAAATCTATCATCTTCACATTAGTGCTTGATCATCGAGGCAAAGATCAAATCATACCAAGATATGCTGTGATCTTTGGATCAAGTTGCGGTTTTTCGTTTGTTGCCATATTTGATTGATGTGGAGAATGAGGAAACCGTGAGAAAACGAAGAACGGAAATGGCGAGCATGGTGAACACCAAGTCAGGCAGGCGCCAACCTCTGCCCACCTGCCTGCTAATCTAGACTACAGATTTCTTGCCATCCTTACCAAACTCAACTTCAGCAGCTTTGGTCTAGTGGTCAAGACGTTACGCAGGTACTGTCTTGCAGACATAAGCATGTTATGTTAGTCGTGAGGTGATAGCTGAAGAAGCAGGTCGAAGCGACTACCTGAGACGTAAAGACATGAGTTCGAATCTCACTCGCTGCAATTCATTTTTGCTTGCTAAGAGATCTCGAATGGTCTTCAATGCATGAAGCCACTATTCAGCGATCAGCTTTTTCGAACGCCCGTCCTCTTTCCCAGACACCACAAACACTGTGCTGCATTGCCGACAGCAAGGCCGATGTTCATCAAGACTTTTGGAAAGTCATGTCGACGAGCGAGATTCGTCGCTTCCACACGCTCTCTGGAGATACCACCACTATTCCAAGAAAATTCTGGTTCTGGGGAGCGTTTATTTTCAATAACATTTTGGCAATGAGGTGGTGCAGGACAGAGGAAGAGCAACGAATCACAGGAAGGCACTCCAAGCTTACCAATTTTGCCGAGGTTCCGAGAGCGGAAGGCTTCTGCGTCATTCGAGATCTACTCGTAGATAATTGTTAATCTTTTGCAGACACGAAACACAACATCTTTCGCCTTTCCTGAGACGTTCACCATACCCTACACGATGCCCGCCAAATCCACCATGTTCTCATCAGCCTGCAGAAGCGCCGCTCGCTCGAGCGCATCAAGGACGATTGCCACAGCACCAATCCGCAGAAGCCTGCATCGCCTGGCAACACCCTCATCTCTCACATCGACCGCCACCAGATACCGTCCGAGTGCGCCTTCACTCAAGCCTGCTCACTCTCGATTTCCCGCCGGCACTCGCTCCATCTTCATTCAGACCGAGGACACACCCAACGCCGACGCATTGAAGTTCATTCCCAACTCTCGCATCTTACCTGAGAACTTTCAATCATCTTTCCTCGAGTACTTGTCGCCTCGCTCAACACTTGCGCCTCCTCACCCATCGCCTCTCGCCGCTCAGCTGCTGAACGTAGATGGCGTTTCGTCAGTCTTCTACGGCCCCGACTACATTACCGTCACAAAAGACTCCGCCACTCCATGGCCACACGTCAAGCCCGAAGTCTTCGCTCTGATCACCGAGGCTGTGACATCTGGACAACCCCTCGTCAACACAGTTGCCGGAAAGAGTGGTGAAGAGCAAGCAGTCGAGAAGGACTCTTTAGAATACGATGAGAATGACAGCGAGGTGGTCAGCATGATCAAGGAATTGCTCGAGACCCGTATTCGCCCAGCCATCCAGGAAGACGGTGGTGACATTGAGTTCAGAGGATTTGTCGATGGCCAGGTTCTGTTGAAGCTGCGCGGTGCTTGCAGAACTTGCGATTCCAGCACAGTGACTTTGAAGAATGGCATTGAGAGCATGCTCATGCATTACATCGGTTCGTATCCATCTGCTGCACAAACCCCGGGCAAGAAGCTAACAGCAACACAGACGAGGTTCAAGGTGTCCAACAAGTGCTGGACGAAGAAGAGGAGGTCGCTCTCCGTGAGTTTGCCAAGTTCGAGGAAAAGCTCAAGGCACAGAAGGGTGAGGTTCCTGCCGGCACAAGTGGCAAGGGTTCTCTTGACACTGTCGAGTAGACAATATGTGTCTCTCGTTTCTCGATGCATAGCCCGGTTTGTACATTGTATGGGCGCTTTCTTGTTTCTGTTCGCAAAGGATACCAAATTTCAACCACAACTTTTTCTCGAAATCACGAAACACAAGATCAGTGGTGCCGTTGAAGTATCTTCTGACAACACCAGCTGTGAGCAATACAATCGCGAGGACCTCGGACAGATAGAGGCTCTTGTGCACACTCAAATCTCAACTAGTCCTTTCCGGTTTTTGAACGAAACCTCAAAAGCTTTTTATACAGGAACAACGTCATGTTTGGCGAGAATAGGAGACGAGGCAGTAGGGCAAATGTCCAGTCAGCATGACGGAGATATCAATGTACTACAAGCGTTGTATGCCGCTTATTTGGTCAACGACAATTTGTTGGTGGTGGGGTTGACAATTTTCGGTGAATTAACAAGCGGAACTGAACAGTGCGTGTGGAGCCCAGCGGAGTCTCCAGATGGTTGAAGTGGCCTGGGGGAGATTGATCTGGAGACTCGACAGTTGTTGCTCTGGTCCGTAAGCGAGTCGGACACTTGGAGACATGATATAAAAGCATTGCATTGTCTCCTGGATGATCAAAGGGCGTCCGAGAGTGTATAGCAACGCTGCAGCATAGGCCGCCGATGCTTCGAAAGAGTCGATAAGCACCAAATTGTTGGGCTGGTGGACCGCAGAGTTCGTCCTCGCTGCAGTGCGGGATGACGTTGGTGGATTTATTTCTCAGGCGGTTGCGTTCCCGCGTTCCCCAGTGGACCTTCCTACACGGTCCGTAGATCTGGATAGTAGCTGCTGCTGTTGCTGCTGTGTCTTTTTTCCTCCTTCTCCTTGCAGTCGCGTCTAGTTCCTGAAACTTGTCTCGGTTCGGCTGACTTTGCATTGTTTCTCTCTTTAACTCGCATCCATCAGACTTAGCATCTTAGCTAATTTCTACCGCCTCTCCTGTCGTTCTTTGCCCGCCTTAACTTTCACCACCATCATTAGCCAGCTCTGCGGCGACTTGCTCATCCATCATCTAGAGGGCACACCGCATCGCCATGGTCTACGTCGACAACACAGAGGTTCTCTGCGAGGAGGAGAAGCGTCTGCAAGAGGATCGCGAGAGAACCAAGTACTGGAAGAAATGGGGTTCCTACGTCTCCGAGAGACAATGGGCCACCGGTGCGTCCAACCACATCACTCCTCGTCATTGCACAATCCTGACTGACGCTTCATAGTGAGAGAGGACTACTCGTAAGCTAGACCGTTGTGATCTTGAAGCTTGTGAACAATCACTAACACACAGCTAGCGCTGACGGAGATGCTTGGAGTCGTAAGTCCTGGCCATTGAACCGCCATTGACGAACATGTTCAAGCTAACAACGACAACAGACTTCTCGCACGACATGTCACGCAAGAGAGCCTACCGTTGGGGCGAAGATGGTATCGCTGGTGTCTCTGACACTCACGGTCTCCAGAACATTGCATTTGCCTTCTGGAACGGAAAAGAGTAGGCTTCACACACAAAGTCTCGACACCACGTCCATCCACTGACACTTCCCAGCCCCTTCCTCAAGGAGCGTCTCTTTGGTCTGTCCAACCCTCAGGGTGTTCACGGCGAGAGTATCAAGGAGTGCCATTTCCACCTCGACAACACCCCTACTGTGTGTATCACCTGAAGCTTGGTGACTGTCACGTGCTGACCTCATAATCACAGCACTCGTACATGAAATTCCTCTACAAGTACCCTCAAGAGGAGTTTCCTTACGAGCACCTTATCGAGGAAAACGCTCGCCGCAACAAGACTGAGCGCGAGTACAACCTGATCGACACTGATGCCTTCAAGGACAACAAGTACTGGGACATCTTCATCGAGACTGCAAAAGAGGCGGACGACCCGGATGAGCTTCTCTTTCGTGTGACAGCATACAACCGTGGTCCTGAGGCTGCCAAATTGCACATCATCCCTCATGTCTGGTTCCGCAACACTTGGGCCTGGGGTTATGATGAGACCAAGCCTGAGAGCAAGCAGGTTAGTGAATTTGCTTGCGAGACCAACCACAAGAAGATTGGCAAGCGCTACTTCCAGTGCTCTCCTTCGCCCAACGTTGGCGGTCGCGAGGAGGATGTCCACCCCGAGTTCCTCTTCACCGACAACGACACCAACTTCAAGGCCATCTGGGGCAAAGACCAGAAGAACCACACCGATTTCACCAAGGATGCTTTCCACAGACACATTGTCAACAAGGAGAAGGGCGCTGTCAACCCTGCCAAGTCAGGAACCAAGAGTGCAGCCTGGTATGCATTCGACCAGGGCGAGGGTGTGCCTCCTGGCGAGTGCGCCGTTGTCCGTTTCCGCCTCTCCAAGAAGCTCACTGAGGGCTACATCGATGAAGAGCTCTTCGACGACGTTATGGACCAGAGACTCCAAGAAGCCGACGAGTTCTACTACCGCATCAGCCCCATGCCCATGAACGACGACCTTCGCAACATCCAGCGCCAGGCTCTTTCAGGCATGATGTGGTGCAAACAATACTACCACTTTGTCTGGGATCAGTGGGCCAACGGTGATCCTGGCATGCCCCCACCTCCTCCTGGCAGAAAAGCAATTCGCAACGCCCAATGGAAGCACATGCATCTCGACGACATTTTGTCCATGCCAGATTCATGGGAGTACCCCTTCTTCGCCGCTTGGGATTCGGCCTTCCACTGTATTCCGCTTACCATGATCGATCCCGAGTTTGCCAAGAAGCAGCTCGATCTGTTCACTCGCGAATGGTACATGCACCCCAATGGACAGCTGCCCGCCTACGAATGGAACTTTGGTGATGTCAACCCTCCTGTCCACGCCTGGGCCACCTTCAGAACCTTCAAGATGGAGCGCAAGATGTACGGTCGTGAAGACATTGACTTCCTCGAGCGTGTCTTCCAGAAGCTGCTACTCAACTTCACCTGGTGGGTGAACCGTAAAGACGCTGAAGGCAAGAACGTCTTCGAAGGTGGTTTCTTGGGTTTGGACAACATCGGTCTGTTCAACCGTTCCGACCCTCTCCCTACTGGTGGTGTTCTAGAGCAAGCCGACTCCACTGGTTGGATGGCTTTCTACTGCTTATGCATGTTGAACATCTCCCTCGAGCTTGCCAAGCACCGTCGCACATACGAAGACATTGCTTCCAAGTTCTTTGAGCACTTCGTCCTCATCAGTGATGCCATGCAGTACCGCGCCGGTAGTGAGGCAAAGTCTTTGTGGAACGAAGAGGACGGTTTCTACTACGACGCAATCTCCTGGGGTGGCCCATGGACTCAGCAGATGCCTGTCCGCTCGCTCGTCGGCCTGATCCCCATGTACGCCTGTTTGACGCTTGAGCCGCAGGTTATTAACAGGCTGCCTCAGTTCAAGAAGCGCATGGAGTGGTTCATCGAGAACAAGCATGACGTCTTCGAGCGCAACATTGCCAGCATGAAGCGTCGCGGAAAGGACAACCGTCTTCTTCTTTCCCTGGTCAACGAGGAGAGACTCAAGAAGATCTTGGAGCGCATGTTGGACGAGACCGAGTTCTTGTCAAAGGGTGGTATTCGCTCGTTGTCCAAGTACCACGAGAAGCACCCTTACTCCATGGATGTCAATGGTCAGACTTTCTCGGTTGGCTACGTTCCTGGAGATTCCGACAGTGGTCTCTTTGGTGGAAACAGCAACTGGCGTGGTCCCGTCTGGATTGCAGTCAACTTCTTGCTGGTCGAGTCTCTGCTCCGCTTCTACATGTTCTACGGCAACACACTCAAGGTCGAGTGTCCTAAGGGTTCCGGCGACATGATGCACCTCGGACATGTAGCTGAAGAAATTCAGCACCGTCTGCAACATCTCATGGCTCGTGGTGATGATGGAAGACGTGCCATCAACGATGGAAACGATATGCTCGACTTTGATCCTCACTGGAAGGACTACCTTTGGTTCTACGAATTCTTCGATGGAGACAGTGGCAGAGGTCTCGGTGCCAGTCACCAGTGTGGTTGGACCGGTCTTATGGCCAAGATGATCCACGACACTGGCGTCAACTGCCGTCTTCCTCAAACACCCAGAACTCCTACCGCCGCAGCATCCCACTACTTCGACGACGTTTTCACTCGTCAACGCAGAAACTCTCAAACAAAGAAGCCTGAGGGCCTTCGTCGTTCGTCAACCAGCCGTAGCATCGGTGCCCGCAGCGACTACTGGAAGTCTGCCCCTCCTAGTGATGATGGCGACCATGATGCTGAAGCTGAAGAGGGCGATGATACCAAGTCTAACGGACGCGCTTGGACGATCTACAAGGATGACGGTAATGCCGATCGCAACAAGGAGAGGGAGAGCGCAGATGATCACGTCCACAAATACGTGCAAGACCAGCTCAGGCGTCTGATGACACCGAACGGTCCTGAGCAGTACGAGGACGAGATTGAGTAAGGGAGCATGGACATGGCATTGGGCGTTCGCATGAATGGGTTTATTGTTCTGAATAGGGCATTGACGGCAGGATCAGAATCCTGCAGTATAGAGAGATCCCTAGATTCCTGATATTACATAATGAACAGGTTCGAACCTATGGATAGCTTTTTCTCATCTCGTGTCAGTGGAAATGTTCATGTTCTGAGGTCATCATAGGTTGCGAAGTAATGTATGCTGCTGTGGTGTGTTTCTAAAGCTTTTGGTGATCGTAAGTTTGACAAGCAACCCAGTCGTCGCACCCGGCTGCCCATACTGATCCAACGTCCGACCTACATCTAGTATCTGTCCGTACTTCAAAGACTCGCAAACAGAGATGTCAGAAGCATACCGGCATCGGCGACGAGTATCATCAAAAGTCGGATCTCTGGCTAGGGTGACTCCCCCAGCAACGTTATCCCCGAGTGGGGACAGTGCGGATGTTAAATGGCATGGAATAAGTGGAATATTGGAATATTCCACTGATTTAAGGTAGAATATTCCACCTAGTTGGCATGGAATAGAATCGTCAATTTGAGTGGAATATTCTACCATTCCACCACTT